>JAWZYT010003099.1:60000-63181 GCA_034508575.1 Petrolisthes manimaculis | reverse complement strand
CTTACCTCCCCCCTCCCCTTCCCCTTCCCCCTTCCCCCTCCTTCTTCCCCCCCGATCATCCCCCACATCACCTCTCCTCAACACAGGACACAATACCACTTCCAGTTCTTCCTTCCCTACCGCTCATTTCTAGTTATTCCTCTTCCAGTCCTTACCTACTACTTCTCATTTCCAGCCATGCATTCTCTTCCAGCACTCACACTCCTTTTCCTTCTACTTCCAGCACTCTCCTTTTCCTTCTTCTTCCAGCACTCTTCTTTTCCTTCTACTTCCAGTACTCTCCTTTTCCTTCTACTTCCAGGTGTTTCCTCCAATGCACTCCAAGCACACACTGTTTCCACTTCCAGTACCGTCCGATTCATTTCCAGCTCGCCTTCTTCTCTCACTTCCATCTCTTCCTCCCTCACTTCCAGCCCCCCCCCCCCTTTCCTCAATTCCAGCAGTCCCTTCTCTCAGCAACTTTGGCTCTTTTCCATCCTAAGTCAGATCCATCTCTTGCCTTCCCCACTTCCCTTCCAGAGGCCACCTTTTCGTTTCCAGCTCAAAATGTATTCCACTCTCCCTTCCAGGTTTCCCTTCATTCAGTTTCCAGCTTTCCTCCCCCTTTCTCCATCATATCCTATTCCTCCCTTTCCATCTACAGATCAAAATTTATTCTACTATACTATTCCTTCCAGGTCTCCAGTCTTTCATTTCCAGCAATTCTTTTTTTTTTTTACCTCCTTCCCTTTTCCCTCCAGATCTATACTACACTTCTCCAATTCCTCCTCCTCTTCCTCCTACTCCTCCTCCTCCTCCTCCCTCCTCCTCCTCCTCCTCCTCCTCCTCCCTCCTCCTCCTCCTCCTCCTCCTCCTCCTCTTCCTCTCCTCATTCTCCTCCTCCTCCCTCTCCTCATTCTCCTCCTCCTCCTACTCCTCCTCCTCTTCCTCCTCCTCTTTCTCCTCCTCCTACTCCTCCTTCTCTTCCAGTCCCCCTTTCACCAACTTTAGCCTCTCATTCTTCTCTCACCCGTCTTCATCTCTTTCACTTTCACTCTTGTACCTTCCACATTCCAGTATATTTTCTCCACCTTTTCCACCACCACCTCCTCTACCACTATTTTTCCACCTCCTTCATCCCCCTCCACCTTCATCTTCTCCACCCTCATCCCCTCCACTCCCGTCCCCTCCACCTTTATCTTCATAATTATTAAAAGTTGGAAGAAAATAATGTGAAGGTAGATAAAATGAAATACAGATAAAGAAAGGAAAGAAGGCAGAGATGAGGAAACAAAAGGTAGGGAGAGAAGGAGGGAAGAAGGAAGGGAGGAAGGGGGAGGGAGGGAGGGAGGGAGGGATCACCTGGTTTGGAACATCTCGGTAGATTGGTTGTCGCAGAAGGCTGAGGGGGGGGGGGAGTGGGGAGGGAGGGAGGGAGGGAGTGAATGTTGGGGTGGAGGGGTAAGGGGCTTGTGTGTAAAGGGAGAGAGGAGGAGAGGAGGGAGGGAGTGTAGAAGGGAGTGAGGGAGTGGGTGTGTGTGCTGGGGAGGGAGAGAGTGTGTGTGTGTGGAGGAAGGAGAGAAGTGTGTAGGAAGGGAGGGAGGGAAGGAGTGGATGTGTAGGAAGGGAGGGAGTGGGTGTGTGTGCTGGGGAGGGAGAGGAAGATTGGAAGAAGGGAAGATTGGGTGGTCAACGAGGTGGATTTGTAGTATGAAGGAAAAGATTGAAAGATAAGGTGAATGGGACGAGGGGCATTTGAGGCAGACTGGCTGAAGGAGAGGAAAAGGAAGGGAAGGGAAGGGAAAAGAGGGGATGGGAAAGGACGGGATGGGAAGAAAGATGAAGGAAAGGGAAGGAAAAGAAGGGTATGGGAAGAAAGATGAAAGGGAAGGGAAGGAAAAAAAGGGGATGGAAAAGGACGGGATGGGAAGAAAGATGAAGGAAAGGGAAGGAAAAGAAGGGGATGGAAAGGCAGGATTTGGAAGGAAAGAGAATAGAGAGGAAGGGAAAGGAGTTGATGGGAAAGGAAGGGTATAGAAAAGGAAGGAAAAGAAAGGGGAGGAAATACAAAGAATGAGAAAGTAAAGAAAGCGAAGGGAAAAAATATGAGAGAAAGGAGAAATGGAGCCAATGAACAAAACTGATAATAAATGTAGGAATGAAAACAAAAGAAAACAATAAACGTAGAGGCACAGAGACCGACAGAGATAAAAATAGAGACAAGAGAGAAACAGGGAGAGAGAGAGAGAGAGAGAGAGATAAAATAAAAGACAAGAGAAAGAGAGAGAGATAAAATAAATTGCTGGACCCAAACAGCCATAAAAGAAGGAGAGGAGAAAGTAATGAAAGAGGAAAAGAAAGAAGAGATGGAGAGAAAAGAGTTGGAGGAAATGGGGATAGAAAAGGAAGTGGGAAGAGGAGGAGAGAAGAGGAGAAAGACGAGTAAATGAAAAGGAAAGAGAAAGAGGAGGTAAAAATTTATGAGACGAAGGAAGAGGAAGTAAAAGGAAGAAAAATTATAATATTTGTAAGAGGATGAAAAAAATGACAAAAAGGAAGATGAGAAGGAGGAAGATGATGATAATATTTAATAAAAGTGGGAGGAGGAGGAGGAATAGTAAGAAGAAACAGAAAGAAGAAAATAATTAATAGAGATTTAAGAATGAGATTTAACAGATGAAATTAAATAATGAAGGTGTCAAAAGAAGAAAAAGGAGACAGAAGAAGAGAAAAATAAAAGAAAAAAGAAAAGCAGAAAAGCGAACAAGAAAATTAATTATAATGGTGACAGAAAGCGAAGAATAAAAATAGACAGAGACAGAGACACAGAGAGAGACACAGAGAGACACAGACACAGACACAGACACAGAGACACAGACACAGACACAGAGACAGAGAGAGGCAGACACAGAGACAGACAGAGAATGAGACGCCTGGCCATTACAAAACACAGGGAAAAGACCTCACCATAAACATCCCTCCCTCCCTTGTATTTGTACCCTGGGCTTGAAGGGAATGAATGGATCAACAACACCACCAACAACTCCACCACCAGCAGCAGCACCACCACCAGGGGTATTGGAAGTATTAATAGTCAATGAACACAAACAGGTTATAGCCTCATGGAACGACGACCCCGGCCCATGCAGCTGGTATACTATAGCAAGGAAGGAAGCAAGGAAGGAAGAAAGGAAGGATGGAT
>JAWZYT010003099.1:37500-57500 GCA_034508575.1 Petrolisthes manimaculis | reverse complement strand
TCTCCTTTCTTCCTTCCTTTATTTTCTCCTTCTCTCTTCCTTTTCTCCTTCTCTCTTCCTTTTCTCCTTCTCTCTTCCTTTCTTCATTATTTTCCTTCTCTCTTCCTTCCTTTATTTCCTCCATCCCTTGTTCCTATCTTGTATTTTCATTCTTCTCTCCTTCCTCCTCAACATTACATACCTCCTCCTCCTTCTTCCCTCCACACTTTCCTTCTCTCCACCTTCTCCTTCTCTCCACCTTCTCCTTTCCTCCCCTCTTCATCCCTCCTAACCTTCTCCTTCCTTCTATACCTTCTCGTCCCTCCATGTAGCCCCTCCCTTCCTCCATCACTACTTTCCCTCCTTCTCCCTGACACAGTTCTGAAACAGCAACCATCATCCATTTCCTTGACACTCCAATTAAGTCCACGTTTTAGACTCGAGAATATAGATAGATACTCAAGCACCCTACTGACAACCAACTAAACTTAAGGCTATACGTATGGAAATATTTTATGTACTGTGAGCCACATTACTACTGTTACTATTACTATCGAGAATGAAGCAGCCAGCCAGAGTACCCCCATGTTGACATTTCAGTACCTACAGCTACAAATGACATGTGGAACTAGAACAAGAAAAGGTTGGAACGGATGAAGCCAATAGATTTTTTGTCGATTATTGGGATGAAACTTTGAACTGCTTACCAAACCAAGACAAAGGGGTTTGTTGCTATACGACTTTACCGATTGTTGTGGCACTTTTCATTGTAGTCTTTCGTTTTAACAGCACCACTAAATAATAATAATAAAAATAAATCATAGTAATACTGATTAATTAAACACTGTAAAGCAGTTGTTTATCAGCACTTTGCATATCAGCATTATTTAAATTATCATATATATATATATATCGTACTGAACTGATGCAGGGATTCCAGGAGAGCCAACAAATAAAAGAGAGAGAGAGAAATTGTAAAGTAAAAAAATTGCACACACACAAAAATGCACACACAAACGCACAAAGTTGCTGTTGGCATATATATTGAGTTTAATGGGACACTGTTTTCCACTGTACAGGCCGAGTGTTTCAGATTCAAAATGTGTTAACTAATACATCACCTTTGTGCTAGAAAAGATGGCTCGCCAAAACAAAAAAACAACTAAAAAAAACCCTTCATCTGACTGACTCTACATTTCACTTTGCATCTGACTGACTCTCCATTTCACTTTACAGTCTCGTATAATGAAGATACAGGTATGCTTTGTGACCTGCAATCTGCATGGTGCATATACACTGTCAACGTCAAAATATAATAATACCCTACGTAGAGTGAAAAGAAAATTAATAAAAATGCGTGCGTGTCTGCGTGTGAGACTGAGATAATGTGGGGGAGGAGAAGGGGTTAGTTAGCTTGTATTCTGTACACTCGTGATACATCATTTCTGACCAGATTGTGAGGAGCTAAAAGATTTGAATCGCCTGATATTGTTCATTTCCCCCACCCACTACACCTATAGATGCTCAGTTCTAATGCAGGGTATGTGTGTGTGTGTGTGTGTGTGTGTGGTGCCTGCCGTTTGTCTCTGGTCAGTGATTACGTATCACGGGTGTACTCTGTTGTTGACATATATAGGAAGAGGTTATATGAATCCTCCAAGCTGTATGTCGGCAATCGGATTACTTCAGTATACAAGTGGTACAAGATATGTTTACTAGCATACTGTAGAATTAGTATTATTAGTCTTACAACTAAATGCACTTTTTCGTTTACATAATTGTACTCACTCAACCTTAATTAAAGTATTACCCACATCACCACAGACATTACTGAGAGAACTTACGAAAATATCTTATGGCTTGACCTAATCTGACCTTGATGTTTTGCCCCACTACCAACCTCTCCTTCCTCCCTCCCTCCCTCTCCTTCCTTCCTACCTCTCCTTCCTCCCTCCCTCTCCTTCCTTCCTACCTCTCCTTCCTTCACCTCTAAAATACTAACAGCCACTCAAAAGTTCCCACCGCAAGAACTATGCACCACTTCCAGTCGGTGGAAACTTTTTTTTTTTTTAAGCTTCAGAGCCTTCCCTAAATGTTTTACGAAATTGCAACGGCGTTACATTATTCAAATTAGACGTGAATAGCCTGGCCTTTGACCTAGAGCTCATTTGCATGCTGTCCGCCCCCGGCCCCACGCTCTTCCCCCGCCCCCCCCGTTAATTCATTACACTAACTTTATGTTTTATGCATCTCGTATACATTCAGAGACAATTTTTTTTATATATATTTAATAACGACGTGTATGATGTGCCAGAACAATACAGTAACGCGGCCCAACAAATGTGTCCCAGATTTGTGTTGGCCTCGGATGAGTTGGTGTGTGTGTGTGTGTGTGTGTGTGTGTGTGACTCACGTGAGGCTGCATATGTTCTGCTTTGTGGGACAGGTTGTAATACAAGGCTCATAACTTCGCTTCCCACGGGGGCGCGATTTTATGTTTTAGTTAGGTTTGTGTAATTGGGTGTACGTGTGTGTTTGTTGTTATTTGTGAGCTTTTGTGTGTGTGTGTGTGTTTTGGTGTTTGTGTGTGCTTGTACCTGAGAGTTGTAGAGCTTTGTGTGTATATGTGAGTTTGTGTGTGTGTGTGTGTGTGTGTTTTGGGGTATATTTGTGCTTGTACCAGAGTGTTATATAGCATTGTGTGTGTTTTTGTGTGTGTTTTGATAATCTGTGTGTTTTGACACTTTTGAGCTTCTGTGTAAGTCTGTATGTCTGTGTGCATGAAAGGTTAGTTAAAGGTTAGCAAAGGATGACGACTTAATTGTACATACACACACACACACACACACACGCACACGCACACGCACACACACACACACACACACACACACACACACACACACACGCACACGCACACGCACACGCACACGCACACGCACACGCACACGCACACGCACACGCACACGCACACGCACACGCACACGCACACACACACACACACACACACACACACACACACACTCGAACACACACACTAACCTTCCAGGAATCGAATCTACCGAGTTGTCAATTTCTGTGTGATATTCCATTCATTCTCTCTTACGTGGTCACACAGTAGCAAAGTAAACATGGAAGTCTGGTTATTTTAGGAGAGTTGTGGTATTATTTTTTCATGTATTTACTCATTTATTGATTTATTTATTTTTTAATTTTTATTATTTATTAGTTTTTCTATATTTTTATTTATTTATTTATTTATTTGTGTATCTATTTTACTTGTTTATTTTTATTATTTATTTGTTTATCTTTATTTTTATTTATTTATTTATTTATATATTATTAGTACCGCTGAGGGCGTCTGTTTTCTGGTATATTTAGTTGGACATCAGACACCTTCAACAAAACAATCTCCCCTTAAGGTGGTTGGTAATTCACTTTTTTTTGTTACATTAGAGTTAGCTTGATTCCTCCAAAATATGTCAGGAAACTGGACCAGATGAACAATAATAATGTTGACTTGTTGTTTGGAATAGTTTGGAGGAATCGGTTGCTCCAGATTTACCAACACCTAAAGTAATAATAGTGTAGTGGGTCTCTCTCTCTCTATCTCTCTCTCTGTCTCTCTCTCTGTCTCTCTCTCTGTCTCTCTCTCTGTCTCTCTCTCTCTCTCTCTGAAAAACATTAATAAAATTCCAGATGGGTATTTTTATGGCGTGAACGAGAAAACTTTCCACCTGCCGAAACAGCTGCAATGAATTTAGGGAATAACTTTCACGGTCCACTGACTCGTGAATATTGGCTACCTATCATACCTTACGATCAGGTCGGTTACTTTTATAGATAGACATATTTATATATATCTTTTTACCATGATTTAATCGAGTCAGTAGAATGATTAGTGTCTCCTTAAAGTGTTTCTGAAAGTTATGCTGTAAATATTTGAATGTGTTTGTGTTTCTGAAGGTCTTGGTGTCGATGTAAAGATAAGAAAGGAAACAAGATGAGACAAGATAAGAAAGGAAACAAGATGAGACAAGATAAGAAAGTAAACAAGATGAGATAAGATAAGAAAGTAAACAAGATGAGATAAGATAAGAAAGGAAACAAGATAAGATAAGAGAAAGGAAACAAGATGAGATAAGATAAGAAAGGAAACAAAATAAGATAGATAAGAGAGTAGAAATTAAAAAAAAAAAAGTTGACAGGAGAGATGCAAAGAGAAGATTAAACTGCAAAGCCGTCTTTTCTGGGGAAGGCAGACGAGAAACCACCGTGTCAGAGTGATAGACGAAGTAACATCACGTAGCAAGAATGAGGTGCTGGAGAGAGAGAGAGAGAGAGAGAGAGAGAGAGAGAGAGAGAGAGAGAGAGAGAGAGAGAGAGAGAGAGACAGACATTGATATATATGGAAAGAGTGGGGGAGAGGAAGGGGCAAGGAGAGAGAGAGAGAGAGGGGAGAGAAACATAGAGATAGATAATATATAGAAAGAAAGGAGGGGAGATATATAGATAGATAGAGAGAGAGAGAGAGAGAGGAAGGTAGAGGGAGGGGGAAGAAGAAGATAGAAAGGGGAAAGAAACATTAAGATATGAGATATATATAGAAAGAGAAGAAGGGGGGGAAGTGATGAGTGTAAAAGAGAGAATTATTTCACTTCAATGGAATCTACACAAATCAGAAATATTTTACATACCTAAAGACTGCTAAGAAAACCCACGACACAGGAATTCTCACTTAAACAATTTAATGCTACTTAAGACGATCGTGTGTGTGTGTGTGTCTGTGTCTGTGTCTGTGTCTGTGTCTGTGTCTGTGTGTGTGTGTCTGTGTCTGTGTCTGTGTCTGTGTCTGTGTCTGTGTCTGTGTCTGTGTCTGTGTGTGTGTGTGTGTGTGTGTGTGTATGTGTGTGTGTGTGTGTGTGTGTGTGTGTGTGTGTGTGTGTGTGTGTGTGTGTGTGTGTGTGTGTGTGTGTGTGAACTAAGAAAGGTTTGTAATTTATTATGTAAAAGGAATGACTTAGCAATGACTTACGAGTTCATCTTGGTGTTGTTGTGTGTGTGTTTTAGATACACACACACACACACACACCACTTACATATTCTTCGATTAATTAAGGGGGGGGGGGGGTCAGCAGGGGGGGGCAGTGTCAGCTCTCGAATCAAATTGTTACCTCTGTATGACTTGGTTGTTTGTTTGTTTGATTGTTTGTTTATTTATTTATTTATTTATTTGTTTGTTAGTTTATTTATTTATTTATTTATTTGTTTCATTGTTTGTTTCTTTCTTGCTTTGTTTGTTTGTTTGTTTGTTTGTTTGTTTGTTTGTTTGTTTGTACGGCATTATTTTGTTGGCAGGGGGAGTTAACATGGGAGGGTCCTGTGAGGCTTAATTCCACGTCAGTCATTTCCGCCTGCAAATTACGGCTGTGTGCCAGAATGTAGAATCTTTATGAAACTGACCAAGCGAGGAGGATCAGTTTATTTTTTTATTTTTTTATTTTTTTGTCTTCTTCCGGCTGGCTATTGATATCTGTCTGTCTGTCTGTGTGTGTCTGGCTCAGTGATGGGTTGCCAGGCGGTGTGATGGATTCCTCATCTCTTCCATCTTTATCCCTCCTACCTCAGTGACCTCTATCGCTCACATCTCTTATCATTTCTATCTATAATATCACTTCCAACCTCTAACCCTTCCATCTCTAACCCTTCCCCCTCACCACACCCCTATCCCTTCCATCCTCTAACCCTTCCCCCTCACCACACCCCTATCACTTCCACCCCTATCCCTTCCATCTCTATCCCTTCCCTCTATAACATCACCCCCATCTTCTCCATCGCTTCTCTTCATCCTTTTATCCCATTTCTCAGCTCACACACCCTCAGCCTAAGTACGTCGGGGGTAAAGTGGCATTTGAGGAAAGCCTATTAGTGGTAGAAGAAGTTATGGGATTTATAGTGGAGACCAGAAGAAAAGTATACCAAAAGAAAGTTTGATAAAAAAAAAAAGTGAACGTTTTAGCGAAAAACTAGATTGATAGATAGATAGATAGTTAGATAGTTGGATAGATGGGAAGAAGAAGAAGCGTGACGAGAACATATGAAATTAATTAATGAAGAAATATGACACATATGAATGACAGATAGATAGGAAGAAAAGAAGAGAAAATAAAATGAGATTGATTAATGAAAAAAATATTACTCACACCGGAATGACAGACAGATTTTCGGGACGACTGACTGACTTGTTGGTGAGTTAGCGGGCCACTTATTCTTCTAAATAATATTAGGAATTGAATCACCGTTGTATACGAATGGGAGATCAGTTTTTGTTTCAGATTATTTTACCATCAAGAGTTTTTTCCCTTCAACGACAGGGGATTTTCTTGTGAAGTTATGATTCGCCTCAAGTTAGTGATATAAGAAGTAGAAACTAATTAATAATGGGTTAACCGAAACACCCAATTAAATAAATGCCACAAAAAGAAACAAATTGTGAAAAAGCAAGAAATATGGGATACCTAAACAAGACTGAATGAATTTAAACCCAAACCAAACCTAGGGTAAACCTGAATAAGACTTACAGTAGGCCAGAAGTATACATACAACCCGTTGATTAGTCTTGGACATTACCCACCCTGGATCTAACTAAAACTTTTCACTCGGAGAAAAATGTACAAGATTAAAGGTGCTGTAGACTCGAGATTGAAAGTAATGATGACACGACACAACACGACCTTAACAAAACAGACAGAGATAGTCAGCGGAGATAGACGTTCTACTTCATCCGTGCCTTCCCTTCCAAATATACTGTAGTTGTTCTCTTAGTCTTGGCCCTCTTCATTCTTGTCTTGTTTTTACTTTAGTTTTTTTCTTCTCTCTCCCTCTGTCACTGTCTTGTTCTTTCTTACTTTACTTCCTTCTCTCTGTCTTCTTCACTTTCTTGTTCCATTTATTTATATTTCTTCCCATTCTTTCATCTCTTTCCCTCATCAAGTATACCCACAAACACATAAATAATATTAAAAAAAACACCTGTATGTGATAAAGGAAGCCTAAAAGGTGGAGGAAGAGAGGGGGATTAACTTCACACACACACACACACACACACACACACACACACACACAGAGGATATGTAATAAAGGAAGGGCAAGAGAAAGAGGAGGTAGAAAGGGGGACTTATTTCACACACACACACACACACAGAGGATACGTGATAAAGGAAGGGGAAGAGGAAGAGAAAGAGGAGGAAGAGAAAGAGGAGGAAGAGGAGATTGAGGGCTGCATGGGGACTAATTATTATGAGGTAGGTCACTGAGTGGGACTATCGTGGAGGAGGAGGAGGCTAATGTCCGCTTCTCTAATGAGCCCAAATGACTAAATTGGACTCGGGATGTGTGCTGGTGTTATGAGCCGACACACTCCATGGGTAGAAAGAGAGAGAGAGAGAGAGAGAGAGAGAGAGTGAATGCAAGCACCAGAATATTAGAGGTTGCTTAAAAGAGAGAGAGGGAAAAAAAGAGAGATACTGGAAGTGGGATTCAGCAAGAAAGAAATATAATTGGAGTGTGAGAGTGAGAGAATGTGAGAGTGAGAGAATGTGAGAGTGAGAGAATGTGAGAGTGAGAGACAGAGAGACAGACACAATAAAAAGGAAGAGATGAACCAGGGAGAATAAAGAGAGGAAGTGAGAAAAAAGAATAATGAAAAGTTACACTCAATAACCAGTAACTTAAAAAAAAATATATGTGAACAGAAACTACTAACATTATCAACCTAAAAAAAATAAAAAATATATATACATCTAAGAATGGAAATAATGTAGGACGTCATAATCATAATTAAAACACGGTGCAAAAGAGAGAAGGTAAAATTAAATAACAGATAAGGAAAGACGACGAGGAAACGTGAATGGCAAAAAAAAAAAAAAAAAAAAAAAAAAAAAAAAAAGTGAAAGAAATCAAATGAGTCTTGTATTCTCCAGGGATCTCAACCTCTAAAAGAATAGTGTATAAGAAAATGGAGCGAATCAATGCCAGCAACAATGGCTAGCTGCTGGCTGGAAGAAGAGGAAACGGAAGAGGGATAGAGATAGAGATAGCGGGAGAGAGGAGGGGAAGGGGAGGGGAGGGGAAAAGAGACAGACAGAGAGAGAGAGGGAGGGGAGGGGAAAAGAGACAAAGAGAGAGGGGAAGGACAATAGACAAAGAAAGAGTGAGAGAGAGAGAACATAGAGAGGGAGAGAAAGAGAGAGAGAGAACATGGAGAGAGAGAACATAGAGAGGGGGAGAGAAAGAGAGAGAGAGAACATGGAGAGAGAGTGAGAGAGAAAACATAGACAGGGAGGGAGAGAAAAAGTAGAGAGGGAGAAAAAATATATATAAAGTGATCTAGGCCATGAAATCTTCCTCGATGACTTCATCCAGGGGGGGAGGGGAGAGAGGGAGAGGGTAGCTGTGGTAGTGGAGGGGAGAATGGGGTGGGGGGATGGTGGGGTTTGAGAGGGGTTGTTGTTGGTGGTGGAGGAACAGAGGGAGGGGGTTGATGCTAGGAGTAGAGAATGTGTAGTGGAAGGGGGTCATAGATGGGTATTGGTGGTAAGGGGGAAAGGAGAAAGACTGGGGTACGGTTTTGGTAGGATGGGCAAATGGGGAGGAATTTTAGGTGGTAGTAATGGATGTCTGAGGTGACGATGGTAGTAAGTCGATGGAGAGGTAATTGTAGTTGTAGTAGTAGTAGTAGTAGTAGTAATGGGTGAAATGGGGCTCCGAGAAAGGAAGAGGAAAAGGAAAAGGAGGAGGGGGTCGACGTGCCCTTACTGGGATGGGAAGAGGAGGGTTGGTAACTTGGTATGGGTCGGGTCGGCTTGGGTTGGGTCGGGTTGGATTGGATTGGATTGGGTTGGGTTGGGTTGGGTCGGCTTGGGTCGGGTTGGGTTGGATTGGGTCGGGTAGGATAGGGTAGGGTAGGGTTGGGTTGGGTTGTGTTGGGTTGGGTTGGGTTGGGTTTGAGTTCGGTTTCCAAAAGACTAATCGCTGCCTCTAGCTGAGTCCGAGAGAAAGGCCCCCCCATTGTTCGGCTTTTGATCCAAACAGACACTGGGCTATTATTTCTTGCCTTTCATCCGAGCACTGGGGACGGGGCGGGTGAGGTCCAGAGGTATTATATATTTTCAAGATAAGACTTCCTGGTGGGTGGCTCTGTGTGTGTGTGTGTGTGTGTGTGTGTGAGGGACTGCTTTTCATTGACTGTCTCTTTTCTGTGCCTTTGTGTGTGTGTGAGTGTGTCTCATATTCTGTATATTTTATTTGGCCTCATATGTCTCTTTCACTGTTCTTTTTTCTTTTGCATTTATTTCTCAGTTTATGTATGTGTTTGTAGAATGAGACACACACACACATGCACACACTTCAAAACCAGACCACCACCACCCACGTGAGACAGTTCTGTACCTAGGCCAGCCCCTCCATCCTATTCTTAATTTATATGGAGATGAGTGTTACTGATTGGTACAGGTGGTGGCAGTAACACGTGGAGACATCCTTCCTTCCTTCCTTCCTACCTACCTGCCTTCCTACCTGCCTGCCTTCCTTCCTTCCTACCTGCCTGCCTTCCTTCCTTCCTGCCTGCCTTCCTACCTTCCTGCCTTCCTACCTGCCTGCCTGCCTTCCTACCTATCTGCCTTCCTACCTACCTGCCTTTCTACCTACCTGCTTTCCTTCCTTCCTTCCTTCCTTCCTGTCTGTCTTCCGTCCTACCTGCCTTCCTTCCTTCCTTCCTTCCTTCCTTCCTTCCTTCCTTCCTTTCTACTTCCTCCTTCCTACTTCCATCCTTGACGTCTCTCGCCTAATAGATACATATAGCAGTTCGTCTTTGGTTACGTGTTGTTATGACGTTTGTGTGTATGTATGTGTGTGCGTTTGTATTTGTGCGTGTGTGTGCGTGTCTGTGTTTGTATTTGTGTGTGTGTGTGTGTGTGTGTTTGAGAAAGAGAGATGATACATGTCCTAAATATAAAAACTGTTACTCTTAAAATTTTGCCAAAACTTTAATAATTTATTACCCCATTAATAAAGGTTTTCAATGTTGCGAAGTGGGGTATAGAAATTTCTTCAAACTAAGCAAGTAAACAACGCCTAAAACTGATCAAACCTTATGGCAACACAGCTCGTATGATTTTGTAGACTAGAAAATATTCGGTAGCCGTATCACAAACTTCTTTACAGTTGATAGTATTATTCTCTTCATATATACAGATATATATATATATATATCTTTCCCGAGTACGGTACCATTAAATTCCATGAGAAAGAATCCTGTTAAAATAAAAACAAAACAATAAATAAATAAAACTAAATAAAACAATAGGAAATGACACTACAGTATAGGCATGCAAAAATAGAAGGATATTTTTTGAGGCGAATAATTAACAGGAGATGAAAAAGTAAGAGCCGGGAAAATCTAAAATGAATATTGTTGTTCACTTCAATATTTTACGGTTACAGGAGTCTATTTTTCGTCGCTTTCTTTTTCCTCTCAGTCAGTCTGTCTGTCTGTCTGTCCGTCCCATTCTTTATGTCTGTGTCTGTGTGTGTGTTTTGTAAAGTGTGCGTTCTTCTGTATTTCTGCGATCCGTGTCTGTCTGTCTGCTTGCCATACCTGTTTTTCTCTCTCACAAATTCTCTCTCACACTCTCTCTCTCACACACACACTCACTCACTCACTCACTCACTCTCTCACTCACTCACTCTCTCACTCTCTCACTCTCTCACTCACTCTCTCACTCACTCTCACTCTACACATGCTTAAATTAAATAGGTATCAATACAATACACCTTTCGCATGGTTAAAAAAAAAATGACACCAGGAGTAAGACCCTTCAACCCACCAACAGCATCACCATCATCAACACTTCTCCTCACATGGGTACACCTGCCTACAACCTCAAATTATTGCCATCAAACTATAATGATTTGTATTGTGTGTGTGTGTGTGTGTGTGTGTGTGTGTGTGTGTGTGTGTACCTGTGTGTGTATGTGTGTGCCTGTACGTGTGTGTGTGTGTGTCTCTCCGTCCTCCGTCCGTCCATTATTATTCCGGCCAGCGAGTGATACCGAAACGGAAGAATAAATAAATGCAGACATCAAAGTCGACTATACACTTGAACTGAAAAATGCTCACAAAACTTTTCGTACTGCCCCCGAGGTTCAGTTTTAGACGTGGAACTCTAATTTGACTGAGGTTTTTGTGTCGAGGCGTTTTTGTTAATCATTTGCTGGTGAAGAAACGAAGAATTAAAAAAAAAAAAAAAAAAAAAAAAAAAAAAAAAAAAATACACACATACGCATCGTACTGTGTGGGTCTTTTGTTGAAATGTTAAAGGGGGGGGGGGGCGTGGGGGCAGGGAGGGGGGGCTGTGTTTTGTACATACATAAATCTGGAGTTAATGATTCCTCCAAAATATTCCAAACAGGAAACCACTATATTTAATAATTGGGTTTGTTTTTCTGCTGATATTATTATTATTATTATGATTATTATTATTATTATTATTATTAGAATTAGTATTAGAATTAGTATTAGAATTAGTATTAGAATTAGTATTAGAATTAGTATTAGAATTAGTATTAGAATTAGTATTATAATTAGTATTAGAATTAGTATTAGTATTAGCATTAGTATTATTATTATCCCTTTAATTGAATGGGAAGTTTAGTTGAGTTTGCGTAATGATTGGAGATGACTAATGACTCCCATATCTCTACTCTTATCGATAGTCCATCAAACCCATTCATTTAAAGAGAGAGAGAGAGAGAGAGAGAGAGAGAGAGAGAGAGAGAGAGAGAGAGAGAGAGAGAGAGAGAGAGAGAGAGAGAGAGAGAGATGTGGGTAGGGATGGAGAGGGACAGTGAGAGAGAGAAAGGATGAAAGGAGAGGAGGAGAGGGACAGTGAGTGTGAGAGAGGGAGGGTAAAGATAGAGGGGTACACACAGAGAGAGAGAGAGAGAGAGAGAGAGAGAGAGAGAGAGAGAGAGAGAGAGAGAGAGAGAGAGAGAAGTCCTCATGTGTTTGTGTGTGTGTGTGAGAGAGAGAGAAAGAGATAGATGGGACCAATTGATAAAGTTAGACAGATAGACAGACAGATGATAAATAAACAGACATATAAATAGACAAACAAATTGATAGATAGATAAATAGATAGATAGATAGACAAACAAACAGACAAATAGATAGATAGATAGAGATAGAAGAGAGAGAGGACGGGGAGGTAAGTAGGTAGGTAGGGAGAGAACAGAAGGGAGCGAGAAAGGGAGTAGAGGAGGGAGGGAGGGAGTACAGGTGGGAGGGAGGGAGAGAGTACAGGAGGGAGGGAGTACAGGAGGGAGGGAGTACAGGAGGGAGGGAGGGAGTGAGTACAGGAGGGAGGGAGGGAGGGAATACAGGAGGGAGGGAGGGAGAGAGGGAGTATAGGAGCATCGAAGGGGATATAGGATGGGGAAGGAGGGAGAGGAGGGAGGGACCACCACTACACTATTTATCATGCTAATCATTGTGCAGGATAGGCCTCTATTAATCACACTGGTAGGGGCACTAGGGGGTGAGCAAAACCCCTTTCCACTTTCCTCCATCAAAATCAGTAAACATTGACTTTTCTTATATGGACTGATAGTATGGACCTTGTATGTGAACTGTATATAAAAATTATTGTGTATTTATCATTTTAATTAACATGACGTCACAGAAAAAATTGAATAACAGTATATTCGATTGTAATTGAATGTGATATCTGATTAAATAACAATAATGATGCATGTTGAGGGATTCAGTACATCATGCAATATATACCTGTATATAAACCATATAGAAAATATACAGCAATACATTACAAGCCATGATATATGAACATTTAAATCCCCGGGAAAAACAAAGGTTGATCTGTTTACATGCGACATCTCAGGCCAAACAATAATTTATAAAGGGCGTAGTACAGTGTAGTGTTGGTAAATCTGGAGCAACTGATTCCCCCACACTATTCCAAGCAACACGAGTCGACACCATTATTACCCTTGTCCATCTGGCCCTGTTTGTTTCCCGGTACACATTGAAGGAATCAAGGGACTCCAGTGTACCAAAAGTATAATACAGCCCCCTTAATTTTGCGTTCCATAACAGAGTATTAACGAGGTTTTGCCAGCGACTGATGAAGCATTGTCCGGCCACGAAATCCTACACCATCATTGAATTTATTGCGTCATAATTCATGGCGTTCAAGTTATTTGTGTTGTTTCCAGAATTAAATAAATGACCTACAGGGCTGATGCTCATATAAACACACTCACCATTAACACACACACACACACACACACACGCGTCCACACTAATGCCTTTATTCCTCTCTCTATATAAATTACATACCGGTGTGTGTGTGTGTGTGTGTGTGTTTACATGTGATTTATCAATATTAATCTTGAGGGGAGATTATCTTGTTGTTAAATTGGAGGGCTACTGATTCCTCCAAACTATTCCATGTACAGTTGCCCACACATGAAGCTGGTGGTGGGGCTCGTTACTTGTGAGGTAACTACAAAGGTAAGGAAAGTGAAGAAAATGTGTAGTTTGTTAACAGGCAGACAGAAAATTAATATTACTGTCTGCCTGTCAACAAACAATTACTTTTGCTCACTATTCTTCCTGTTGCAGCTACCTCACAAGAAGCAAGGCGTACCAGCTTCATATGTGGGCAACTGTACCATAGAAATAGAAATAGGGGGTTGTTTTTGTGACTTTTAGTGTGACTGGAAAGATCGTGGCACAGAGACGGGGACATAGAGATAGGGGTAGGAGTCGGGAGGGGCTATATAGTGACTGAAGAATACTGGACATAGAGACAGGGACATAGAAATTGAATTAGGAGTCGGGAGGGGCTATATAGTGACAGAAGGATACTGGACATAGACATAGAGACAGAGACGGGGACATAGGGGGACATATAGATAGACTGGGTTGCATGGTGTGGTTGGTGTGTGACTCTCCCCTACAGCAGCCCAGCCGATAAGTTCATGGGGGCAAACTGAGGCTGTAACTTGGACGGAATGGTTCCCCTGCCCACTGACTGGCTTATCCCTGCCCTCGTGTGTTAGGTGGGAGGACAGATGGTGACCAGAGCCTTCCTTCTGCCACCTACATCCATCTTGATCAGGCCAGTTGAGGGAGGGATGCAGGTGGTGGAGGTAGTGGAAGATTGAGGGGAGTTTGGTAGTTGGTGGAAAGGGAGGGAGTGGAGGATTGAGGGGATGTTGGTGGTAGTAAAAAGGGATGAGGTGAAGGACTAAAGGGAATCTGTAGGTATTAGAAAGGGAGAGACGAGAACAATTTGATGACACTAGCTAGAGTGAGTGAGAAGGTCAGATACGTAATTCATTCTACTCAATAATTAGGAAAAAATATTCGGTCTTCAGCGGCTTATTGAAATACGACTTAGATGTTTTGAACCCTTGAATTAAAAATGCGAACAATGAAGATACCCTGGAAAATTAATAAACAAAGCGATGATAAAAAGACAGGATCTTCAATACAAAATTATATATAAATATACTGCATTGTTTGTGAGAGGTGTTGAAAAGACTAAGAGACAAACACCAAGAAAATCAAAGGACGTGAGTAGAAATGAGAACAAATTATTCTAGGTGTTGATCAGATTAATTAAGAAGAGCAGAGACAATCAAAAGGACGTGAATAAAAATGAAAATAAAAAGGTTAAGTCTGGCCGGACGGAGAAATGACTGGAGGGAATAAGGGGAGAAGGCGAGAGCAAAGGAGATTGAATTATAAGGAGTAAAGAGCAGAAAGAGAGAATGAGAAAGGCAGAGAATGAGAGTTGAGGGTGAGTGAGTATGAGAGGGAGGAGAAAACGAAGAGACAGATATAATGAGAGTGAGTACGAGTGGGTGTGAAAGAGAGTAAGAAATAGAAAGAGAAAGAGTGAGGGTGAGTGAGTATGAGAGGGAGGAGGAGACCAAGAGACAGGCAAAATGAGTGTGAGTGAATATGAGTATGAGTGAGTGAGGAGATGGAGAGAGAGAGGAACACAAATAGAGAGAGACCGACAGAAAACGTGACAGACAATGAAACAAAAACCATAAACAGAGAAAGAGAGGCAGAGACAGACAGAAAACGTGACAGACAATGAAACAAAGAAAGACAAATAGACGTAGGAAAAGGATTATTGCAGATATACACAGACACACAGATGGACATATAGATGGACAGACAGACACACACACAAACAACAATAAAGACGGACAGAGAGACACACAAACAACAATACAGACAGACAGACACACACACAAACAGACAGATAAGACAGAGAGATATACAGATCGAGCATGAAGGACTGGGGAAGGATAGAACAGAGAAGGGAATAGGAGGAGAGAAGAGAGGAAGGAGTGAGTGCTGGAAGCGAATTTGGCCTGAAGACACGTGAGATCAGAGAGACTGTGAAGGGGTGCACAAAGCATGGAAGGAAAGGGGCAGATGAAGGGATAATGAGACAGGAAGAACGAGGGGAAGGAAGCAGAAAGGATGGTGGTGGGTGGATGGGCTGAGAAAGAGGAGGACAATGATGGTGGTGGTGGTGGTGGTCAGAGAGAGAGAGAGAGAGAGAGAGAGAGAGAGAGAGAGAGAGAGAGAGAGAGAGATAATGCAAAAGAAAGAAAGAGAGGCAGATGAAAGGGGAAAGGATGTTAGGAAGGAGGAGGAATGTATTGTATATATGCATGCAGTAAAGAGGAAAGGGGAAGAAGAGGAGAATACAGAAAGAGAGAGCAAAGGAGAGGGAAAGAAGAGAGAGAGGAAGCAATAGTGTGAGTGAGAGAAAGGAAGAGAGAATGGAAGGTGGAAATTTGAGAGCAAGAAGCGAAAAGGAGAATGAGAGAGGGTGAACAGAGACGGACAGACAGAAGGAAAGAGATAGAAAGACAGAACGAAAGATAGACAGGCTTCTGGTTCCTCCTGACCACTCCATGAAACAAGCTCCATCCATGTAGGTGGTGTTTCGTGGCAATATTTGAAGGACTTCTTATAACTCCAATTTTCTGACTACATCACAGGGTATTTAAGTGGTAGTGGTCTTCAAAATAGTTCACGGTGCTTGCCTGTTGATCGCTGCCTTACCCTTCCCTTCCCTCCTCTCCCCTTCCCTCCCCTCCCCTCCCCTCCCCTCCCCTCTCCTCCCCTCCCCTCCCCTCCCCTTCCCTTTCCTCCCCTCCCCTCCCCTCCCCTACCCTTCCCTTCCCTCTTCTCTCTTTCACTTTCTTGCTGTCTTTTACAGTATCTCTCTCTTGCTGTCTCTTTAAATATATATCTTTCTCTCTCGCTTTTCTTTCTCTTCCCCTTTCTTTCAACCGCACTTTCTCTTTCTCCCCCTCTTTTCTCTTTTCCTCTTCTTCCGTCTCTCTCTGTATCTCTTGCCCCTCTCTCTTCCTTTCTCACTTTCTCCTTTTCTCCTCCCCTCTCTCTCTTCCTTTCTCTCTCACTACCTACCTACCTATTAACCAATGGCTTTGACAGGGAAGGAGGAGGAGGAGGAGGAGAAGGAGGAGAATTGATGCAAGGGAGAGACAAAAAGAGGAACGGGAGAGAGGAGATAGAGGGATTGAAACAGGCTGAGAGAGACAGAAACAGAGACAGAGAAGAAGAAAGGAAAAAACTACATATAGACAGAGATATAGATGGATAGACAGACATACAGACTGATAGAGCGACAGAATGAGAGATAGAGACACAGACCTACATCGGTAAAGAGAGAGAGAGAGAGAGAGAGAGAGAATGTAAATGAGAATAGGGGAGAGTGTGCAGGAAGGTGGAAGTTGGAGCGAGAGAAATGGAATAAGAAGATGAGGAGGAGGAGGAGGAGGAAGAGGAGGAGGAAGAAGAGGAGGAGGTGGAAGAGGAGGAGGAGGAGGAGGTGGAAGAGGAGGAGGAGGAAAGAGGAAAATAAGGGATGCAGATTACACGAACAAAAAAATATGTAACAGAATATATTAATAAAAAAAAGGCTAAAGAAAAAAATGTGGGTAGATGGATGAATGTCTAAGGGAAAGTGAAAAAAGTAGGACAGAGAAGGACATGAGGTTTAAGAGAGTGTGTAGTAGAACGGAAATGAAAAGAAATGTGTGGTGTGCGTCTGTACCTGTGTCTGTGCCTACCTGTGTGTGTGTGCGTACGTGCGGGAGTGAGTGTGTGCGTACGTGTGCGTTTTTTTTTTTTTTTTTTTTTTTTTTTTTTTTTTTTTTTTTTTTTTTTGTGAAGTGAGAAATAAATGATGAGAGTGTTAGAAATGAGATGTGGATGGTGTGTGCCTAAATGAAAAAGAGAGATGACGGGAGAATGATGAGGAATACACATAGTGAGATGGTGTAAGGAGGAAGAGAGAAGTGAAGAGATGGGAGGGGATGCAGAGAGATGAGGAATAAGAGACGACGGTGATGAATACATAAGGAGAGAGGGAAGGAGAGGAATGGAAGAGGAGAGACGGGATGAAAGAGGGGACACGTCAATATACAAACGAATGAGAGACAGACAGAAAGGTCATACAAGGAAAATGAATGACAAGGAGTGACAGAAATATACAGACGGAAAGAGAGAGAAAAACAGAGCATAGAGAAACACATAAAAAGGAGGGGGATAAAAACAGAGGCATGAAGAATAGAGATAAAAAAAATGGAAAGTAGAAAAATGAAATAAAAAAACAGAATAAAGAAATAAAACATGATGGTAACGACATATGATGCTAAAAAAAATGGAAAGTAGAGAAATAAGAAAGAAAACACAGAATAAGAATTAAAATATGATAGTGACGACAGATGATGCTAAAAAAAAAATGGAAAGTAGAGAAATAAAAAAGAAATAACAGAATAAACAATAAAACATGATAGTGAGGAAAGATAATGGCCAGTATTAATTCATATAAAGCATAATACCCATCAGACCTGCCCTTGGTAACGCATTAAGTCTTTCTCTTGATGCTTGATGTATATTCTTCCTTAATTAAGAGGAGTGAGTGAACGAACCTATCCTGAATACCAATAGCAATGGTATGCAAGTAATGAGCAACTGTATCTCGTTACTTCTCAATCGACAATCATTAGGGGAGAGTGTAAACCTAAAATGGTATTATAAAGTGGTGGAGTAGATCTTGTATTATCTATCATGAGTAGTAAGTGGTTAAATATTAAGAGTAGGTTTATACTGTATTGGATTTGTGAAGGGGTGGTCATCTTGTGGTCAAATGAAGAGGGTTGCTGATGTCTCGATTTTTTCCCCTAGACTTTGCCACATAACCTAATAGTCTGGGTTGGTATTGAGGTGGTCTGGTTCTTGGTACAGTATTATGGAGGAATGGGCAGTCTTAAGGTGTTCTTCTATGACAGTATCTTATACACACACACACACAAACACACAGGCACAAACAGGCAGGTAAACACACACACACACACTCACAGGCACATCTACACACACACACAAAGACGCATACACAAACACACAGGCACAAACAGGCAGGTAAACACACACACACCTACACACACCTACATACACACACACACACACCTACACACACCTACATACACACACACACACCTACACACGGCCCCTACATACATTCTCTCTCTCTCTCTCTCTCTCTCTCTCTCTCTCTCTCTCTCTCTCTCTCTCTCTCTCTCTCTCTCTCTCTCTCTCTCTCTCTCTCTCTCTCTCTCTCTCTCTCTCTCTCTCTCTCTCTCTCTCTTCTCTCTCTCTCTCTCTCTCTCTCTCTCTCTCTCTTAATCCTGATCCACCCTCTGTTGTGGTATATTAACGTGGCTGGCGTGAACAGTGGCCTCGGGAATAATAACTGGCATGTATTAGCTATAAGTCAGAGGGAAGGGCCTTACTTCCTGGAGGTATACTGTGGTGGGGATTGTGGTGAAGGTTGTGGTGGAGTGGTGGGGATTGTAGTGGAGTGGTGGGGGTTGTTGTGGGGATTTTGGTTGGGGTTTTGGTTGGTTGTTGTGGTGGAGTGGTGGGTTTTTTTGTGGGTGTTGTTGTGGGGATTTTGGTTTGGGTTTTGGTTGGTTGTTGTGGTGGAGTGGTTGGGGTTGTTGTGGGGATTTTGGTTGGGGTTTTGGTTGGTTGTTGTGGTGTAGCTGGAAGGTTTATGGGGAGGGGGGTTCTGGGGATTACTGAGGTTGTAGTTGAGGTTGTAGTTGTGGTGGGGGTTGTAGTTGTTGTGGTGGAGGGGGAAAAGTTTTGGGATGTGTTCGTTTTATTGTTTATATTCATTTATGTATATATCTAATCTTCCTTGCGATGAGATTGTTTGGTCTTGGGACGTTGAATTTACGTACAATAGGCTGGTTGACAAATACTGCATGTATGTAGGTAGACAAACTGACGCATAAATCAATAACCAGAAAGATAAGTCGACGAAAAAAAGCACATGCATGGAAAGGGAGAAGAATACAAACATATACTTATAGATACAGTTAAAAAGGGTTGAAAGGGAAATAAAAAGGTGCGACATGGAGGCAGGCACAAAGGTTGACAGACAGGGATAGAGATAAATAGATACATTTATATATAGTTGAGGTAATGAAAGGGAAAAAGAGGCGAGACAGGAAACACAAATACAGAGATACAGATAAACAGATACTTATAGATATAGTTAAAAAGGGGTGAAAGGGAAATAAAATGGTGATACATAGAGGCACAGAGGTTGACATACAGGGATAGAGATAAACAAATACTTATAGATATAATTGAAAGGGATTGAAAGGGAAAAAGAGGTGAGACAGGGTGGCACAAAGGGTGACAGACAGGTAGAGGCTGAGGGAGAAAGTATTTGTGTGCATGAAAGGGTGAAGTGGCTATTTTTTCTCGAGTATGTTGGGGTGAAAGTGTGGCGTGGAGAGGGAGATAGCCGGTGCCTTTGAAGGGGTGAAGGGGAAAGGAGGATATGCATGTCAGAGAGAGGGAGAGCGAGACAGAG
>JAWZYT010003099.1:17500-35000 GCA_034508575.1 Petrolisthes manimaculis | reverse complement strand
AGAGAGAATGAGGGGGAAGAGGGAGGAAGGAGGAGGAAGAGAGGAGAAGGAGGGGGAAGATGGGAGGATGGAGGAGAGAGAATGAGGGGGAAGAGGGAGGAAGAAGAAGGAAGAGAGGAGAAGGAGGGGGAAGGTGGGAGGATGGAGGAGAGAGAAGGGGAAGATGAGCAGAAGAGATAAGAGGGTGGAAGAGATGTGGAAATAGAAGAGGGGAGGAGAGAGAAGGAAGGTGGAAGTGGGGAGGAGAGGCAAGGGAGGTGAAAGAGAGGAAGGGGAAGATGAGAAGGTGAAATGGAGGAAGGAATACAAAGGAAAAGAAGAGAGAAAGGCGTAGGAAGGATGATGAAAGAAAGTAGAAGAGGTAAAAGAATGAAGGTACAGAAATGGAAAGGAAGCAAGAAAAGTGTGAAGGGAAGGGAGATAGGATGAATGTGTGTGTGTGTAGGTGTGTGTGTGTGTGTGTCTGTAGATGTGTGTGTGTGTGTGTGTGTAGATGTGTGTGTGTGTGTAGATGTGTGTATGTGTGTAGATGTGTGTGTGTGTCTGTAAATGTGTGTGTGTGTGTAGGGAGTCTGTGATGAGAGAGTGAATGAGTGAGTATGGATGGATGGATGGTAGGTAGGTAGGTAGGTAGGTAGGTAGGTAGGTAGGTAGGTAGGTAGGGAGTGTTCATTGGACCACAACACAACATATCACTACACTATATTATTGCCGCCAGGAGACCTTTTTCAGGCTAACATGTGAAGCGAGGATAACGAGCATTATTTAAACTATCTTTTTCGTTCTCATGTGTGGCATTTTTCCCGGGAAGTGTATTGACCAAAAAAAAAAAAATGTCTTAGTAAGAGGATTAATGCAGATAGCTTATAAAGTATAATGCATTTTTAAACTTATTATTATTTTCTTTTTTCGAGAGCTTTATACCATTCATATTTGTATTAAAAAAACTATTTGTGATTCTCATATACTGGAAATTGTTGGCTGAAGTGTGTGTGTGTGTCATTTTTAATAGCACTAGAATTGTTGGCTGAAGTGTGTGTGTCATTTTTGATAGTACTGAAATTGTTGGCTGAAGTGTGTGTGTGTCATTTTTTTGTATCATTTTATTACACTTTGCCTAAATTATATACATGATATTCTCTTTTTTTCCAGTCAACTCCTCTCTTATTCTTCTCCCTCTACTCCTTCATTTCCTTTCTCTTCTAGTCCTCCATCTTCTTCTCCCTTCAACTTCTCCTTTTTCTCCTTCCTACTTCTCCTCCTTTCTTCAACTCCTCCTTTTCTCTGTTATTCCTTCTTCTTCTCCTTTCTACTCCTCCTCCTCCTCCTCTCTTTAACTCATCCTCTCTTTAACTCATCCTCTCTTTAACTCATCCTCTCTTTAACTCATCCTCTCTTTAACTCATCCTCTCTTTAACTCATCCTCTCTTTAACTCATCTTCTCTTTAACTCATCTTCTCTTTAACTCATCTTCTCTTTAACTCATCCTCTCTTTAACTCCTCCTCTCTTTAACTCCTCCTCCATTTCTCTTTCGTTGACGTGGCCATTTACTTCACTGTCCCTCTTCTTCTTTATCAACCTCTTTGCTTCGTTCCAGCCTTACTTAACACGTCATATTTTTAATTTTGAGTTTAACAAGTCTGTCCTCACCCCCTTCTAAGCCCCCTCAAGATGAACCCCTCTCTTTTGTTTAAACCCTCGGCCCCCACTCATCCCCCTCAAGATAAACCCATCTCCTGTTTAAGCCCTAACACCCCCCTCTCTCTCTCTCACCATCCCCTCACTATCATCACCATCCCCTTCACTATCATCACCATCCCCCTCACTGTCATCACCATCCTCTTCACCACCTTTCCACTCCCCCTCACCACCATCACCATCCTCCTCACCACCTTTCCACGCTTCCCCCCCCCTTCCAACCCTTCCACGCCCCCCTTCCACACACAGCCCTTCCACACACAGCCCTTCCACACGCCCTCCCCCCACCCCCACCACCAGCAGCACAGATTATGGAGGACAGTGGAGCTCTTGAGTTGATGTACACAGCCACCAGGATTTCAGGAGCCTGGGATCTTTGGGGTGAGGGAGTGTTTCCAAAGCGTTGTGTCTTACCTGAGGCTACACGAGGACTCAGTTAAGGGGGAAGGTCTGTGTTGGTAAATCTGGAGCAACTGATGCCTCCAAACTATTCCAAGCAACAGAACACCATTATTTTTGCATATCTGGTCCTGTTTCCTGGCATACTTTGGAGGAATCAAGGCACTCCAATTTAACAAAACGAAATTCTCCCCTTAAGGGTGGTTGGTGTCTCTTGTTCATAAATGGAAAGGCTACTGATTCTTCAAAATTATACCCGAAAACATACGTCCACTGTGGTAATAAGAGGTGGATCTGTTTCGTAGCTTCGTTTTGGGGAATCCGGAGACTTTCTAATTCACCAACGATAGAAACTTCTCTTTAAAAGCAATTAGAAAGTGTAGGTCGCTGGTGTGTGTGTGTGTGTGTGTGTGTGTTTGTGTGTGTGTGTGTTTATAATTGTTTATGTGGTTTACTTGTAGTATATTTAGTCCTGCAAGTTGTGCTAAAAATTCGATTCACAACATGTTCTCTGAAGGGTTCAGTGTCCTGGCATAGATAGGAGTCGGTAGCCTTTCTATTCATCAGAGATATATTTTCATTTATGTAGTGGGTCCACATTTTAGGTGATATATTTGGAACAACATTAAGCAACGTATTTACACAACTCTACCCGGTTTTATGACGCATGGAGTGTGGAGGAATAAATCGTATCCACTTAGACGACAAACTTCTGCTTCCCTTAGAAAAACAAGAGAAGCCAAAGGAATTGCCGGCTCTAAAGGAATACCGTGTCAGAGGGAAAGTGAGACAAACCCTTCTGTGCAATTTCATCAGCTTCCACCTTGACCTCTTGCAATGCTTCCCCTGAGACGCGGCGGTTCTTGCTCTCTCTTCTCCAGCCAGCCTTTCCAGTCTTTCCCCTTCTTCGCTATTTGCACTCACTCACTCACTCACTCTTTCACTCGCTTCTGCACTCATCCTCGCCCTGACTTTTCCCTCTCCTCTCTCTCTCTCTCTCTCACACACACACACAAACACACACACATCCTCTCACTACAAATGTCTTCACCTTTTCAGTGTTTTTCCCTCTCTTCGGCTTCTGTTCTAACCCTCTGCTCTCTCTCTCTCTCTCTCTCTCTCTC
The DNA here is from genome assembly GCA_034508575.1 of Petrolisthes manimaculis. Taxonomy (NCBI): domain Eukaryota; kingdom Metazoa; phylum Arthropoda; class Malacostraca; order Decapoda; family Porcellanidae; genus Petrolisthes; species Petrolisthes manimaculis. Next base: position 31,778 of record JAWZYT010003099.1, on the reverse strand, counting down.
TCTCTCTCTCTCTCTCTCTTTTCCCACCCACCCACCCACACGCAAACACACTAAACATGACTTCACCTTTTCAGCCAATTTTTCCTTTCATCTTTTTTCATCCCACCCTCCGTCTCACTCCCTCAGTTCCACCCACACCCTAAGTATGCAGTCCCTCCTCATTTGTGTCACCTTCTCTCACCCTTCCTTCACCCCTCACTCTCATTCCTCCACCCTACCCTCACCCTCACTATATCTCTCCCCCTCCCTCCTCCTACACACACACACACACACACACAGACCTTTCCTACCCTTTCTAATACCAACCAACCAACCAACCACCTTCCTGATCTCTTCACTCGAGTATCAACAAAGCGGGGATCATATTATACGGTGTTGCTCTGTAGGATTCTCTATGTATACTGCTTCATGGCACTGTACGAAGGCTCTGTCCATTAGCAAATTACTGTCGCAAGGTGTTGGGGTGAGGAAGGAAGGAAGGGAGTGAGAAGCGGTGAGAGGATTGGGAGGAAGAGGGAAGCGGTTGAGTGAGATGAATGTGTGCGATTGGGGAGTCGAGTGAGTTTGGGGAATGAGTAAGAGGGATGAGTGTGTGAGATTGGAGAATGAGTAAGAGGGGTGAGTGTGTGAGGTTGGTGAGTCGAGTGAGATTGGAGAATGAGTGGGAAGATGAGTGTGTTAAATTTGGGAGTGATTATGTGAGACAGATGGGAGGGAATTAGATTAGGGAATGAGAGCGTGTGATGGTAACCGATAAGAGTATACAGTAAGACGTGAAGGAAGAACAATAATGTGTGATCTGCGTTCTAAACATAAACAGATCAGACGAAATAATAATATCAGCTGAAAAAATAATATTGACGACGGAAAAAAGAGAGGTCCGGTTATATTGCAAATGAGAAATATGCCTCCCCTTCTTTTTCTTGTTGTATATATATTTTTTTTATTATTGTCGTTTCGATGCTTTTTCAGTGGTGTTGTTGCTCTGTCTAACACACACCCTCAGAGAAAAGTGTTGCAGTTATTTTATATGTGTGTGTGTGTGTGAAGTTACGTCAAGTGAGGACATTCCTATTCATGATTCTGCTGTAAAATATTATGTGTGTCACTTTTAATGCATTCAGTGAAACAGTAAAACAGTGAAAATGTTTTAAATTGATCGTAACAAATGCATTGTTGCACCCGTGTTGAAAATGTATATTCCAATAAAGGAAGGTTAAACTGAACAATGCAGCTACATACATACATACATTTATTACAAAGATTAAACAAAACTAATTTTTCCGTTGCAGACAAAACTCGGCCTTGTCTTTATCAATATTGCACTGTTGAACAAAAAAAAAAAAAAAATCACCGAAACGAAATTAAAACGCCAGCGAATTTTTCAAATGTTTAATAATGAAAATATGCAACAATTGTTTGACCGTTTATCGTTGCTCGCCTGTTCATTCGAGTACCAACATTTGCACATTGAACAAACACAAGGCCAGACCTTCCCTATTCGAAATTTTGGAGTCAGAAAGCGATTTATGCTTTTTGAGTCAGTGTGAATTATACTTTTGAGTCAGAAAGTTATTTACCGTATATTTTTGAGTCAGTGTGATTTATATTTTTGAGTCAGTTATTATTATTATTATTATATTTTTTTTTCAATGTCATAAAAGTCGAGCTGATTTTGGAAACACAACTGAATTTTATTAACCAATATTACCGAGACCAAGAGTTATAGTATGGTATAATAGTTAGCTGTCCAATTCGCTCACAACGCACATATATAACTAACCTCTTTAAGGAGATTGTCTTGTTGGCAAATAGGAAGGCAACTGATTCCTCCTAAATATGCCAGAAAACAGAACCCCTTTAAGGAGATTGTCTTGTTGGTAAATAGGAAGGCAACTGATTCCTCCTAAATATGCCAGAAAACAGACACCCTCAATGGTACTCATGATGGAAGGATCTGTTTCGTGTCATGGCAAAGTCTGGGAGGAATCAAGATGCCTTCCAATTCACCAACAAGATCTAACCCCTTTAACACTCACTATTGATTCCAAAATCTTGCCCAAGATAGTTCTCTGCAACTCACTGAGCACTTAGGGCTGTATAATGTTTATTTTTGTTTTGCAAATCATGTAAATATAATGTTTATTTTGTATTTGTAAACTTTGTAAAAAAAAAAAAAAAAAAAAAAGCGCGTCACTCAGGATTGGGCTATTTGATTGGTTGGCCTCCACACACTGAGACAACCACCACCACCACCACCACTACCACTACCACTACCACCACCACCACCACTACCACCACTACTACCACCACCACTACCACCGCCACAAGAGCAAGATTGGTGAGTGGTAATATCGTTATGGTGTGAGTGAGTCTGGTGAGAGGCAGGCAGGCAGGTAGGCAGGTAGGTAGGTAGGTAGGTAGGTAGGTAGGTAGGTAGGTAGGTTAGTAAGCAGTTAAAGAGGTTGACGGATAGGCAGGCAAGCAGATAGGTAGGTAAACAGGTAGACAGGCAGGCAGATATGGAGACAAATAGAGAGAGAGAGAGAGATGATTAAAGGAAGACAGACAGATCAAAATAGACCAAAACAGACAGACAGACAGACAAACAGACCCAAAAGCGCATTACCCAACTACTGTACATTCAAGTCGGAACCTCACTCTCGCCACTTTAATCCATAGGGGGCGAATCTGAAGACTATTGGTGCCTCCAGACAGTGCTACAATACAGATACCATGCTCGGGTTCTGAGGTACGAGTCTGTTTCTTAGCATTCTTTGAAGGAATCAGTAGCCATCCAGTCCTATAGCATCACATAATTATATTCCCTTCATCCTCCGTTAAATTTTTCCTTCGTTCTCGGGTCATATTTGCTCCGTTAAATTTTTCCTTCGTTCTCGGGTCATATTTGCTCATTTGGTTTTGCAGCAGCGCAAAAAATCCCCAGAGAATAGGTTGTAGGACGGATGAAACCACAACTAACCAGAGAACGGAGAAAAACGAGTAATAAAGTACCCACCCTTTCCACCAACTCCCCTTATAAAAATAAAACAAGACTGTAGAACGGATGAAACCAAATATGAACCATAGGACCGAGGAAAACGTGTTCGAATGTCACTCCCTCTCGTCTAAGTCGTCTAATACAACAGAGGAGAGGACCCTTGCCAATGCTCCTCGCTATAGTGCTCTCAGGACGCGAGGCGAGACAATAGGATCAGAGGGAAGGATGTGAGGAAATGTGTGGAGAGGGAGGATGTTGAAGACGGTGTAATACTGAACTGAAATGCATCCTTTTACTTAATCATTTATGTGTAGGATGTTGACGACGACTTAGGATGTAATACTAAACTGAAATGCATCCTTTTACTTAATCATTTATGTGTAGGATGTTGACGACGACTTAGGATGTAATACAGAACTAAATTTTACATCCTTTTACTTAATCATTTATGTGTAGGATGTTGACGAAGACTTAGGATGCAATACTGAACAGAATTTTGCATCCTTGTACTTGATCATTTATGTGTAGGATGTTGACGACGACTTAGGATGTAATACAGAACTAAATTTTACATCCTTTTATTTGATCATTTCTTTGTCCTTTCTTACCCCACAATGATTCGTATGGACTGGTGTTTTTGTTTGTGTATTACTGAATGTCTGTCGTATATTATTTTGATATACTCTGAAATGGACCAAGACAAACATGGAAAAGTGTGGACCAGGTAGGACAAAAGAAGACAAGCAAATAGGGGTCCACATAATCCAGGACAAACGAAGACAAACCAGGACAAATGAAATCAAGCCAGGATACACCAGGACAAATGAAGACAAACCAGGACAAACGAAGACCAACAATAACATATGAAGACAAGCCAGGACACACCAAGACAAACGAAGACAAGCTAGGACAAACGAAGACCAACAATAACATATGAAGACAAGCCAGGACACACCAAGACAAATGAAGACAAGACCGAGTAGACCGAGACAAGCCAGGATAGAGGAGCTCTGAACACGACAGACAAGGAGATACAACACCCATGCAGCCTCGGAGATACATGCAACACCCAGCCTCTTGTTTGTATATATATATCTAGCAGTTCAAGCTGTAGGAATTGGAGGGTTGTCTATGTTTTACTTACAATCCCTCTTCCTCTTTCACTCCCTCTTCCTCTTTCTCTCCCTCTTCCTCTTTCTCTCCCTCTTCCTCTTTCTCTCCCTTCTTCTCAATCTCTCTTCCTCATTCTCTCCCTTCTTCTCAATCTCTCTTCCTCATTCTCTCCCTTCTTCCTCATTCTCTCCCTTCTTCTCAATCTATCTTCCTCATTCTCTCTCTCCATTGTGTTTATCTTTCTTCTTCACTCTCTCCCTCTCGATTTCACTTCCTCCTTGCCGATTCTCTCTGTCATTTCCTTCCTCCTTCCTTCCTTCCTTCCTTTATCCTTCTCTCACTCACTCCTTCCCTCCTTCCTCCCTTCTCACTCCCTTCCTCCCTATCTCGGACCTAACTTAACGCCCTCTCTACCTTCATCTCTCTCCCTCCACTTATCTCTCTAATTCTCGCCCCTCCTCCTCCTGCATCTCCCACTCCACTCCTCCTCCCTCCTACCCTCCTTCTCTATTTGTCCACGTCCCATCCCAGCCCTGTTCCATTCATTCTCCCTCTTTCCTTCTCGCTCCTTCTTTATTTCTCTTCCATCCTTCTCCCTTTGATTCTATTTCACTTTTCACTTCCTTCTCGCTCTCTCTCCTTTCTCCTCCCTTTCCTTCTCATTCCCTCTTCCGTTCCTGTCCTTCTCTCTCTCTCTCCATCTTTCTTGCTCTCTCTCCATCTTTCCTGCTCTCTCTCTCCATCTTTCTTGCTCTCTCTTCCCTTCCTTTTTGCTCCCTCCCTCCTTTCTTCGTATTCTCTTTCATTTTTTCTCTTTCATTCATCAGCATTTTACCCTCTTCATCTCTTTACTTCTCTTAATTATCCCTCTCCAACCTTGCCAACCTACCAACCAACCTCCCTCCCTCTCTCGCTCCCTCCCTGTCTCCCCACTGACCTACCAACAAGCAACCAACCAACTTCTCTCCTTCCCTCCCTCCCAGCCTGTCTCCCCACTTACCTACCAAACAAGCAACCAACCAACCAACCAACTTACCTACCAACCAAGCAACCAACCAACCAACTTCTCTCCTTCCTTGCTTCCCTCCCTCCCTCCCTCCCAGCCACACTGACGAATGACATCACTATCAGGTAACCTGGGTCTTGTCTGTATTTGTCTTGTCGTAATTGTACTGGTTTGTATACGTACCTGGCAAGTCCTCCCCTAATTTGTACCCACGTGTTTATGGTGTAAATACAGAGTGATGGTGGAGAGGATGTCGTAGTGTGGAGGTGGATGGGGGGGAAGAGGTTTGTGTGTCAGGGTTGGGGGAGACGTTGTGATGGTGTAGTGGGAATGGGGTAGGTTCTGTGTGGTGTGGTGGAGTGTGGTGTGGGGGAAGGGGATGAGAGATTGTTGGGTGAAAGTGGGGAAAAAGGGATTGTGGGGTTGGGGTGGGGTTGGAAAGATGAGAGATGGTGTGTGTGAAGGTGTGGTTGGGGAGAGAGGAGGAGGAGGAGGAGGAGAAGGAGGTGGTGTGGTGTGAATGGTGAGTGAGTAGGATGAAGAGGTGAGAGAGACTGTCTTTGAATTTAGGCCCGTCTCAAAGCTGCACAAGTCTATTTATATCTCCTGAACGTATAAACACTCACACACACGACTCACACACACAGACGACTCACACACACACGACACACACACGACTCACACATACACACACACACACGACACACACACACGACTCACACGCACACACACAGACGATACACACACACACACAGACGATACACACACACACACAGACGACTCACACACACACACAGACGACTCACAAATTCACACGACACACACACATACACTCACACACACACGACTCACACGTACACACAATCCACACACACACACACGACTCACACGCACGTACACACAATTCACACACACACACACACACACAGCTGCTAAAGTATACATAAATTAAATCTAAGTCGGTTCGCGCTTTTCATTTTTGGGAATATGTTTGAGAAATATTGCCAGCTGAGTATAATCATTTGCAGGGCCAGTCAAGTATTGCATATTAATTCGGGTCCAGTGTTGAATTTGAGCTCTGGCTGTAACTAATTGGGTAAAAAAAATCATAATTAATTTTGAGGCCACCATAAGGCTTACCATGGAGGGGAAAGAGGGGGGGAGGAGGTGGAGGGGATGGGAGGGGGATGGGAGGGAGTTAGGGAGGGAATGGAAAGGGGGAGGGGAGTTAGGGAGGGATTGGAGAGGGGGATGGGAGGGAGAGAGGGAGGGAATGGATAGGGGGATGGGAGGGAGAGAGGGAATGGAGAGAGGGCCTGGAGAGTGAAAAGGAGGATGGGAGGGAGAGGGGTGATTGTTTGCTTATAATTATTTTTCGTGTCCATATTAACGTCTCCTCTCATCTGATCAGGGAAAGTTACTGTTGTTGTTGTTGTTGTTGTTTAGAGTTTCATCTGCGTCGAGTGTTGATTTGTCATTCATTTAACCAAACCTAACCTAACCTGTCAGCAACAATTTTTTTTTTTGGGGGGGGAGGGTTGACGTTGTGTGTGCGCGCGTGTGTGTTTGTGTTTGTGTATTTTGTATTTCTTCCCGTATTTGTTTCATCACAACTTTCATAATTATACAATGTGTCATTCTTGTCATCTTCATCATTTGTATTACGTATAAGTGTTGTAGTAAATAGAGATGTATGTACAGTTGCCAAAAAAGGTACTGCGACAACTATTGATACAACATTAAATATATTAATGTCCATAGTTATTTGTAGGGATTATAAGTATGTATGGCAGAAGGATATGTATATTTCCTTCTGCTATACATGCTTATAATCCCTACAAATAATTGTGGATATTACTATAATTAAAGTTCTATCAAGATTTGCCGCAATACCTTTTTTTGGCAACTGTAAACTCAAGCCATCCGAAAAGAATAAACGGAGAATATCACAATGATCAACTTACAAGCAATATTCTTCTTAACCTTAATATTCACCTCTCTTGACTATCTCCTTTTTCCACTCTCCATATGCCTCCTCTCCGTTTTTATCTTCCTTTCTTCCACTCTATCTCTTTCCCATTCCTTTCGTCCCTATCCCTTCCTCCCTCCCTCTCTCCTTCTCTCCCTCCCTTCCTCCCTCTCTCCTTCTCTCCCTCCCACTATTTCTCTCTCTTCCTCTTTCTATTTCTCTCGTTCATCCCTCCCTCTCAGCCTGACAACCCACTCACCTCACCTCACCCTGGGCCACAAACAAGGACTGCATAAACCCCCCAGCGTCCTCAGAATATAACTAATGTTCCCCCAACGCCTCCTCGCTCCTTCAACCCTTCTTATATCCAAGCGGGGCACCATCATCAGCAGCACTTGCCCCCGCTCCCAAAACCTCACCACCACCACCACCACCACTTATTACCAACGACCCCCTTCCTTTCCCTTCCTTCCCAGATTCGTCAACCATGCATGCACGTATCTTTCTTCTATTGTTATCTCTTTCTACTTTTGATATCTCGTTCTTTCTTTTGCTATCTCGTTTTTTCTCTTGTTCTCTTGTTATCTCGTTCTTTCTCATGTTATCTCGTTCTTTCTTTTGCTATCTTGTTCTTTCTCTTGTTCTCTCGTTTTTTCTTTTGTTATCTCGTTCTTTCTCATGTTATCTCGTTCTTTCTTTTGCTATCTTGTTCTATCTCTTGTTATCTCGTTCTTTCTTTTGTTATCTCGTTCTTTCTATTGCTATCTCGTTCTTTCTCTTGCTATCTCTGTCTTTCTCTAGTTATCTCTTCTGCTTTATTCATTCTTCTTTCCTCTCCTCCTTCCTTCCTTCACTCACTTCTTTTTTATCAATTCGTTTCTCTTTCAGCTCTCTTATTTGTTATTCTATTACTCTACTTTTCTGTCTTTTATTCCCTCGTTTTAACTTCTCCTTCATTCCTTCCATGGCTTCCTGTTATTCCCCTGTGTTACTCGATATTCACACTCCATCTCCCTCCTCTTTACTCCATCCCCTCACTCTATCATCTATCTCTGTCCTTCCTTCCTCATAACTCATCGGCTTTACTCATTATCATATTTCCTTTATTATCATATCTTCTTCCCTCATTTCTTCATTACTCTCCCTCCCTCCCTCCCTCATTACGTATCCTCCCTCCCTCCCTCCCTCATTGAAATACCTCTATCCTTGCCTCCCTTATTACTCAACTTCTCTCTCCTCTCCTCATCATCTTATCATTACCCTTCTTCCCTTCCTCCCTCCCTCATTACTCAGATCCCTCACTTCGCCTCTTCATTTCAATACTCTTCCACTCTTCCTCACTCACTCATTACCCTCCTTCCCTCCCTCTTCTTTCCTCCCTCTCTCTCCTTTCCTCCCTCTCTCTCCTTTCCTCCCTCTCTCTCCTTTCCTCCTTCCCTCTCCTTTCCTCCTTCCCTCTCCTTTCCTCCCTCTCCTTTCCTTCCTTATTACCCTCCTTTCCCCCCTCTCCTTTCCTCCCTCCCTCTCCTGCCTCTCCTTTCCTCCCTCACTACCCTCACTACCCTCCCTGCCCTCACTACCCTCCTTGCCTGCCTCATTACTCAGCTTCCCTCACCTCACCTCGCCTCATCATCTCTCCTCGTTCCTCCTCATCGCTGGTCATTATCGTCACAATATCTCTCGTGCCAATCTGTCCGTCCGACCGACAATTTGTACCGTTCGTCTTCCGGTAAGGAGTGAAACGGAGGCAGGGAATGAAGGAGGAGAGAGAGAGAGAGAGAGAGAGAGAGAGAGAGAGAGAGAGAGAGAGAGAGGGAGGAGTAGCAGGGAGAGAGAGAGAGATAGAGAGAGAGGGAGGGACTAGAAGGGAGGAATGAAACGGAGAAAGAGAGAGAGAGAGAGAGAGAGAGAGAGAGAGAGAGAGAGAGAGAGAGAGAGAGAGAGAGAGAGAGAGAGAGAGAGAGAGAAAAGTGTGTGTGTGTGTGTGTGTAAAGTATTTGCCCGTCGATGGTGAAATCTGCTCCAATTTATCAACCTTGTTTTTCCTCCACCTCGTCCGAACAAACATAACATATTCTACTTTCTCTGATTTCTTGTCCTTCTGTCATCCTCCATTCACCCATCTTTTTTTTCTTTTTTTGGAGAAGGTTGAATTTTTTGGAGAAGGTTAATTTTTTTTAGAGAAGTGATAATTTTTAGATAAGGTGAATTTTTTTTTTAGAGAGGGTGATAATGTGAATTTTTCTTAGAGAGGGTGATTTTTTTAAAGAAGGTGATATAACTTTTAAAGGTGATAATTTTTAGAGAAGGCGATCATTTTTAAAGGGGATTTTTTTTAGAGAAAGTGATAATTTTTAGAGAAGGTAATAATTTCTCCACACTGTGTTACGTAACATTATCTGGAGGACAGGAGACAGGGACATGGAGATTAGACAGGGACATGGAGATTAGACAGGGACATGGAGATTAGACAGGGACATGGAGATTAGACGGGGGCATGGAGGACAGGAGACGGGGGCATGAAGGACAGGAGACGGGAGCATGAAGGACAGGAGACAGAGGCGTGAGAGACGACACAATTTAAGCCATCGATGGAAGGTACAGGGAAGGGAGGCTGGGGTGTTTATTCAGTGGGCTGGCTGCAGTACGTGTGGGTTCTTGCTTGCATAGGCACCGTCGCTCCCTCTCTCGCCCCTTGCTTTCTCGTCCCCCTCTCTCTCCCCTCGCTTTCTCGTCCCCCTCTCTCTCCCCTCGCTTTCTCGTCCCTCAGCGTCTTCTGCACTCACCACTTTATGGCTCCCTTCTCTCTCTCTCTCCCCCTCCCTCCCTCCAACACTCTCTCTCTCCTTCCCTCCCTCCCTCCTTCCCACTCTCTCTCCCTCTCCCTCCTTCTCTCCCTCCCTGTCCCAAAAGTGTAGTGTAGGAGGGGACCGAGAAAAGGAGGGAGAAATAACTTAGGGAGCGAGGGAGGGAAGAGAAAAATATAGAAAATGAGAAGGGATGGATAGTAATAATAAAAAGAGAAAGGATGAAAGAGAGAATGGAAGTAAATGAGAGCGAGAAATTGAAGAGACGATTAAAGAGAATGAGAGCGAGAGAGTGAAGAGAGAAAACGAAGGTGAATGAGCGAATGAGAATGAGAAAAAAGAAAATTGAAAGAGAGATAGAATGAAAGAAAATGAGAGAAAGAGAAAAGTAAGCGATGAGAGAGCGAGAGAGAAAGAGAGAAAGAGAGAGAGAGAGAGAGAGAGGGAAAGAGAGAGAGAATGAGAGAAAGTGGGTAAGGAGATCCGTGGAGGGGATGAAGGAGGAGTAAGAGGATAGAAAGAAATGGAGGAGATGGAAAGAGAATAAATTATGTTAGGTAGGGAGAGGAAGAGGGGTGAGGGAAAGAGGAGGAAGAGGAGGAGGGATGAGGGGAAAAAGAGGAGGGGGAGGAGGAGTGAGGGGAAGAACAGCTTAGGGATTCACGGAGGAGGAAGAGAGAGAAGGGAGGAAAGGAAATGGAGGAAAGGAGAGAATGAAGGAAAATAGGAAGGAAAAGTGGATGAAAATATAAATGAGAGAAGGAAATGGAGGAAAGGAGAGAAGGAAAAGAGAAAGGAAAAGTGGATGCAAATATAAATGAGAGAAGGAAATGGAGGAAAGGAGAGAAGGAAATGGAGGAAAGGGGAGAATGAAGTAGAGGAAAAGGAGGGAAAGTGGGTGATAATATAAATGAGAGAAATATAAGAGGAGGATGAGGAGAATGGGAGAGGAAAGGAGAGAGAGAAAGAGAGAGAGAGAGAGAGAGAGAGAGAAAGAGAGAGAGAGAGAGAAAGAAAGAGATTGAAAGAGAGATAAGAGGCTAAGGAGATATAAAGGAAGGAAACGCAGAGAGAGTAGGAGGAAGAAGATGATGAAGGAAAAATAAAAAGTAGAAAAAAAGTCTGAAGAATAAATGAATGAAGTGAGGAAGGAAGGAAGGAAGTAAGTAAGGGGGAGAAAAGAATGATGAAAGGAGGGATGGAAAGATGTAAATGAAGGAGAGACAGAGAGAAGGATGCAGACAGAAAAGCCAAAAATCGAAGGAGTAAAATAAGGAATGAAGGAAAGAAAGCAGGAATGAAGGAATAAAGGATGTGGGAGGGGAGGGAAAGAGAGGATGGGAGGAGGGGCAAAGAGAGAGAGGAGGGGCATGGAGAGGGAGGAGGGAAAACGAGAAGGAGGAATGGGAAGGAGAGAGGGATGAAGCGAGGAAGCAGGCAGAGGCAGGGGGTCGCTACTCCTAGGGGATGCAAGTGGGACGAAGCTGTGGAACGGAGGGTGAGAGAGTGGAAAAATCCTGGTGTGGCGACGAAAGAGAGGAGAGGGAGAGGGAAGGAGAGGGAGGAGAGGGAACGAAGAAGAGGGGCAAACGAGAGGGAGAGGAGAGAGAATGAGAGAGAGGGAGAGGAGAGAGAATGAGAGAGAGGAGAGGGAACGAGAGGGAGGAAGGGGAAGGAGAAAGGAAAGGAAAGGAAGGTCTGAACGATGTTTGTGTGTGTGTGTATGTGTGTGTGTGTGTGTGTGTGTGTGTGTGAGGGAAATTATTACAAGTTTATACACAGATAGAAACTAGAAACTCACCCACTCCTTAGCAATATAATAAATAAATAATGTTAATGAATAAATAAATAAATAAATAAATAAATCAAGAAGAAAGTCGGTACCTTAAGTATATATATGCGAAAGATAGAGAAGTGCAAAAAAAAATAATAATAAAAAGGGTGAGAAAGGGAAAGAAGAATAGAAAAAAAATGAGAAAATGAGGGAAATATAGAATCGTAGGGAGACAGAAAGGAGAGAAAATGAATGAAGACAAAACAGAATGAGGAAGAGAATAAATGTACGGAGGGGAATAGGGGAAGAAATATGAAGGAGAGATAGAGAGAGAGAGAGAGAAAGAGAGTGAGAGTGAGAGAAAGAGAGAGTGAGAGAGTGAGAAAGTGAGAAAAAAAAATAGTGGAGGGTTGAAAAATAAGATTGAGAAAAGGAGGAGAGAAACATACTGGAGGGTTGAAAAATAACAGTGAGAAATGATGACCAAATAATTATAAGGGGGAGGAGGTGGTGAAATATGCGTGGGTCAGAGAAAGAAAACTGACTGGAAAATGTGGGACTGATAAGAGAAATGAAATAAGAGAAATGTGATGTAACGTTGGGGTATTGTGTGTGTCAGTGTGTATCTCTCTCTTTCTATCTCTCTGCTTCATTCTCTCACATACACACTCACACCACCCACAAACAATCTCTCTCACATACACACACACACCACCCACAAACAATCTCTCCCTCTCCCTCTCTCTCTATCTCTCTTCCTCACACACACACACACACACACACAACAAACGAAATAAAGAACAAGGAATGATACGAGAGAAGAAAAATCGTGGGGCAGAGAATATATAGGAGGGACGGATACAAATCGCAGGAAGGGGAAAATGGAATAACGAGTGAGAGACGAATGGGTTGATGGAAGGAAGGGAAGGGGGAGGGAAACGAAGGCGAGACAAAGGAGAACGAAGGAGGGGAAAGGTAAAGGGGAGAGAGAGAGAGAGAGAGAGAGAGAGAGAGAGAGAGAGAGAGAAAGAGAGAGAGAGAGTGAGATATACTGTATAGGTGTATTGAAAAGGTGTAGGGTGGTTATAAAGAAAAAGGAGTGATCGTAGGAGAGAGAGGGATATGGATAAATAGATAGATAGGTAAATAAATGGATAGTTAGTTAGGTTGGTTGGGGAGTATAGTAAAAGAGAGAGAGAGAGAGAGAGAGACATAAATAGAACGAAACACAGCAGGGAGAAACGTAAATACAAAAATGAGATTGCAAAAGAAGAAGAAAAACGAAAGATAAATTGAACGAAATGTACAGAAAAAAAAGGAGAAAGAAAATGAAAGAAAAACAGAGAGGGAGAAAAGAGAAAAACAGGAAAAAAAAAGTTAGACCTGGAAACAGATGTCCCCATTTTCCACCTTAGGTATTTTATTCAAGTATCGAAATTGCCATCAGATCCAAAATTTTAAAGTGAAATTGCTCTGGTCATTCTGGCTGAGTTACCGACAGAAGGGGAACATCACTGAGCAGTTCTGGGAGGAAAGAGGTAGGAAAGTTGGCTGGTGGCAGGGTGATGTATGGAAGGGTGAGAGAGTAAGAGAGATAAAGACGAGTGGGGTCAGGTGAGGAAGGGTGAGGTTAGGTCTAGAAATGATAGGGTGTGAATGGTGAGATCAGAAAGGGTGAAGTTAGGATGACAGGGTGTGGAAAGGTGAGGACTGGAAATGATAGGGTGTGGAAAGGTGAGGTCTGAAAGGGTGAAGTTAGGATGACAGTGTGTGGAAAGGTGAGGACTGGAAATGATAGGTATGGAAAGGTGAGATCTAGAAATGAAAGGGTGTGGAAAAGTGAGATAAGGTCGAGTGAAACAGGAAGTAAGGTCTGAAAGGCAAGGGTATGGAAAGGGAGGCCTGGAAATGTAACGTCTGGAAATTTGAGGCACAAAAGACGAAGGAAAGGAAAGATGTGGAGAGTGAATGATATCAGAAATTAAATGATCTGGAAAGGGTGGATCCAAACGAGTAAAATTTGGAAAGGGAAGAGAGGAGGTGTGGAAAAAGTGACGAATAGCAGGATATGATATAATTATGTAAGAATTCGATACCATATCAACCAATCCAAGTGTGAAAATATAAAGCATGTGAGTAGTAGCAGTAATAGTAGTAGCAGTAGCAGTAAGGGGAGCAGAGGTGTTTGTGAACCGTATATGAGAGGCATTGAGTAAGAACCTGGAAAGATGATTGGAATCGATATGGTGGTAATTGGGTTTTCACGGGGCACAATGATTCGTGTGAAGGGGTGAGGTAGGTAGGTAGGTAGGTAGGTAGGTAGGTAGGTAGGTAGGTAGGTAGGTAGGTACGTAGTTAGGTAGGTAGGTAGGTATGTAGGTGTATGTTTATGTTGGTTATTGGTGTGTTTTCAGCTGATGTGTAACCTAATGGGTATGTGAGGGATAGGAAAAGGTGACAGGTTGTTGAAAGGAGGTGTGGCGTGACAGGAAGGATATGGTAAGGCATGGTAAGATATGGTAGGATAAGGGATGCATGATAGTACAGGATAAGGTATGGTAGTATAAGGGATGCATGGTAGTACAGGATAAGGTATGGTAGTATAAAG
>JAWZYT010003099.1:0-15000 GCA_034508575.1 Petrolisthes manimaculis | reverse complement strand
TGTATGTGTGGGTGTATAATTATGTACTGTACACTTGCCAACAAATTTAGAACATAGAAATGATTAACAATTAATTATGAGGGACAGAAATATTCTCTATCAAGCCCACATCATTCTCAGTCCATTTCACCACCGAACTAAGGCCAAAAAGGAGATCTTGTTGTCCATTTATTTACTGTGTCTATAGATATTCAAAGCACACATTATTAATACTCGTGAATGTACACTCGGATATCATAGTCTCTAGTCCAGTTGAGTCGAAGTACAAGTATTCCACTTAATAAGGCATTTATTAGTTAGTTGGCTTGTGATGCATAAAGATAAATAAAGACGAGGAAGCAAGCACACACACACACACACTCTCTCTCTTTCTCTCTCTCTCTTACACACACACACACACACACACACACACACAAACACTTTGTCCCAGGAGGCGCCAACACTGCCACGTCAGGAGGAAGAGCGAGTCATCAATGTTTACAAAACGTGCCTCACATTCCTCGCGTCCCAGCCTAAGAGATGAGGTGGCCGACGCTATCAGTGATGGTGGTGCTGGTGGTGATGGTGGTGCTGGTAGTCGTGATGGTGGTGGTGGTGGTGAGGGAAAACACTGTGAGGATGCAGGGAATGTTGTTGCTGTTGTTGTTGTTGTTGATGCTGATGTTGTTCACTGCCTTAATCTGCTTGTTGGTTGTGTAGGCCAAAGCATAACTTCACACACACACACATACTGATATATACACACACACACACACTGTTACACACACACAAACAAACGCAGACACACAGTGATATATAAATACAGTACATACATAAGGATTTCTATCTTCTTCCTGTTTGATTGTCTCTCTTTTGCTCTCCTTCCTCTTTCCTTCTCTTCCTCTCTTTCTCCTACCCTCCCATTTTTTCCTCCTCTCTTCTGTCCCCTTTTCTTCCTCCCCTATCCTCTCTTTTCCTCCATCCCCTCTTTCCCTCCCTCCCCATATTTCCCTCCATCCATCTCTTTCCCTCTCCCTTCCCTTCATCCCCCTCTTTCCCTCTCCCCTCCCACGTCCACCCCTCTTCCCACCTCCTCACCCCTCTTCCCTCCTCCTCACCCCTCTTCCCTCCTCCTCACCCCTCTTCCCACAGGCAGTGACAGAAATGGTAGTGGTTCGCCCCATTACCCAAGCCAGGTATAAAGTGGAGGGGCGGACAGATGCGGGTTATATATTGGTTCTTCAGTAGACAATGGGCAGGGATGGATTTTCAATATCGGGTTTATGCAGAGCGGGCGGGGCCAGATGGAAGGAGCCATCAATATAACACACACAGAAAATGGTATTAAATGTCATTAGAAAAGAATAGGAAAAAAAGGAAAGTAAGGTGGGGGATGGGGCTTAGGACACGAAAAGAGGGAGGAAGGAAGGGAGGAGGAGTAAGGTACGGGATAGAATAAAGAATAGGAGGAATGGGAGGAGGAGAAAGAGAAAGGAGGTGGGGATAATTGTTATATAATTATATTTTAGCCGATTTTTTTTTTTTTTGGTTGTCAAGATATGGTGTGAAATATACAGTAAATATAGAGTATAATATAATGTAGTGTTGTAACTTACGTGGTCCCCCTCCTTCCTCCTTCACCTGCCTTTTTCTTCTCCTCCAGCTCATCTACACAAACCTATTTCTTACCCTCAACCCTCCTTAACCCTCCCCCTTTCCTTGCCTCCTTAACTCCCCATGCACCCTCTCTTAACTCCCCATGCACCCTCTCTTAACTCCCCATGCACCCTCTCTTAACTCCCCACCCTCTCTTAACTCCCCACCTTCTTTTCACTCCCCCTTTTCTTCCCTATTTAACCTTCCACCCTTTCCTCTTTCCTGAAACCCTTCCCCCTCTCTTCCCTGCCTAAACCCTTCCCCCTCTCTTCCCTGCCTAAACCCTTCCCCCTCTCTTCCCTGCCTAAAACCCTTCCCCCTCTCTTCCCTGCCTAAAACCCTTCCCCCTCTCTTCCCTGCCTAAACCCTTCCCCCTCTCTTCCCTGCCTAAACCCTTCCCCCTCTCTTCCCTGCCTAAACCCTTCCCCCTCTTCCCTGCCTAAAACCCTTCCCCCTCTTCCCTGCCTAAACCCTTCCCCCTCTTCCCTGCCTAAAACCCTTCCCCCTCTCTTCCCTGCCTAAACCCTTCCCCCTCTCTTCCCTGCCTAAAACCCTTCCCCCTCTCTTCCCTGCCTAAAACCCTTCCCCCTCTCTTCCCTGCCTAAAACCCTTCCCCCTCTCTTCCCTGCCTAAAACCCTTCCCCCTCTCTTCCCTGCCTAAAACCCTTCCCCCTCTCTTCCCTGCCTAAACCCTTCCCTCCACTTCTTCCCAGCTCGTCCTCGCCTAAACACGATACTTAGGAGGAATTCAGTGTGGATCGCGGGCATTACTACGGTGGAATTCTCATGGCTCCCTCCACCTCCCCACTCCCACCCCACCTCCACCCCACTCCCACCCAATCCAACTACACTACCACCAACAACACAATACAATATCGCTACTGCCAAAACTAAACCTAATTCATATACCATTGTTATTATAATTACTACACAACTACCATCACCTCTGTCACAATCACGACCACAACCACCACCACCTCTACCACCACCACCACCTCTACCACCACCACCACCTCTACCACCACCACCACCTCTATCTTTACCACCACCTCTATTACTACTACAGTCCCCTCATCTACATTCCACCACCACCACGACCTTCACTGTCCCTTCCACTTCTGTCCCCTCCTTCACCAATTCCCCTTCCTCCACCATTGTCCTCTCTTCCACCACCACCAGTGTCCTCTCTTCCACCACCACCATTGTCCTCTCTTCCTCCACTACCATCGTCCCCTCCTCCTCCTCCACCAGCGCCGCCGCCGCCGCTCTAATAATTCCTGCCCTAGTTAGAACAACAGACCAAACGCAAATTCTATTCTCTCGTAGTCTGCTGATAGTGGTATTGGTGGTGGTGGTATTTGTGGTGTTATTGGTGGTGGTGGTGGTGGTGTGATTGTATGTGTGGTGAAAGTGGTGAATTTTATTTTTGGTGATGAATATATTTGTGGTGGTGATGATGGTGATGGTAGTACTGGTGGTGGTGATGGTGGTAGTGGTGGTAGTTATTTTATTGTGATGATGGTGACTTATATTTGTGGTGATGGTGCAGGTGAATTTATTTACTGTGTTGATGTTTGGTGATAATTGCTATATTTGTGTTGGTGGTATTGGCGTAATGGTGGAGGGAAAGGTCAGTCAGTGTTGGTGGTGGATAGTGGAAGACAGGGTAAGGTAAGGTAAGGTAAGGTAGTAGTAGTAGTAGTCATGGTGGCCTTGACGGGAGTGCTTTTCTTGCTTCGTCCTTCACTCCTCTCTCATCACAACTGTATTTTTTCTTCCACCACATAAACCTACCAAGTGTACTCATGCATTAGGACTGGAATCTCTGGAACACTTTACCTTCGTTTATCTTTCCTTTTCTCGTGTATAATGACAATCTCTGGAACACTTTACCTTCGTTCATCAATCCTCCTTACAACGAATTATGTTCTTTCAAACGCAATCTGTCTCGACTAAAATTTGACGTGATTTTGGACCTCTCTCACTATTTTATATTTCACAGATGAGGACGATAATTATGTGAGATTTGCCTTGAGTTCTCACCTTCCCAAATACAGAAAAAGAATCTAAAACCGAAACCAACCATCATGCTGTAGTGAAATTCTATGAAGTGGCTGACTGCTGCTGCTGTTGTTGTTGTTGTTGCTGTCCCCTGACCGTCCGAAAACTGCTTGGGGTTCAAAAATAACTTTGCCATTTACGGTCGTGTTGTTCTGAGCTGTCTTCGGTATTTTACAGGAGGCGATGACAATAGCTCAGGTGCAGTGGGATCCCTTCACGTGGCATCTTCTTCCCCCTGGTGGGTAATACTGGCACTATCACGACCCATGCTGTACAGGTGGATTGAGTGAGTTTACGTGCGGTCTCCACTGGGCCTCGCCGCCACAACCCGGGAAATATCTGGGCCCCTGTTGAAAATCCGACAGCACACAGGGGCAAAATATCGCAGTCCGGGCCGTGTTTACAATCCAGGTGATACGGGGTAGGGGAAGGGAAGGGAGGGGGAAAGGGGGGGCGGGAGTAGGTAGAGAGAGAGAGAGAGAGAGAGAGGAGAACTGAGAGAGAGAAGAGAAAGAGTGAGATGAGAAAGAGGAGAAGGTGGTGGTGTACTGGAGAAGGAGAAACGAAAGAAGATGAGAGAGGAACGAGGAGAACATTTAAAAGGAAGAAATTAGAGACGAGGAAGGAAGAGGAATGACGGAGGAGATAGAAAACAAAATGGATTATGAATATTATGGCACACCTCAACTCCAAACACTACAATGATGCAACAGTAAACAATACACAGGTGTTTATACGGTACACAATAGAGTCAGGAGTGGGAGGAGGGAAGAAGGTCCACTCGTATATGGTAACCTTCGAACTCAACCCACTCCCTTTTTTTAGTTCTTCAGCTGTCTCTCCTTTTTCTCTTCTGTTTTTCGTACTTTCTGCCTCTCCTCTCCTTCTATTTCTTTCGTACTTTTGCCTCTCCTCTCCTTCTTTTTCTTTCGTACTATTCTGTTCCCTTTTTCTTCCCTTCCCAGTTCTGTTTTCATTCTTTTTCTTCTTCAATTTGTATGGTAAGATAAATATGATAATTGAATATATTTATGTAATGTCATTATACTTTATTTACGTGAGATGAAAGGAAGGTTGGGGAGGGGAAAGAAGTGGGTAGGATAGAATATGAGGAAAAAGGGTGAGGAAAGGAATAGGAGGAAAAACCGAATGAGAGGAGAAAAAAAAAGAGCTAGGAAGGACAAAGGAGAAAAAAGGGAAAAAGGAACGAGGGAGGAGAAAAAAAAGAAAGGGCTAGGAAGGAGAAAAAAGGGAAAAGGGAAAAAGGTAGGAGGAAGAAAAACTGAGAGGAAGGAGGAATAAGAAAAGGCAAGGCGAGGCAGGACGAAGGGGTAAAAAAAAAAATAGGACCACTGCAATTAAAACCACAATGAATTTAAACTTTTGGTGGACGTCGAACTGAAATAAAAGATGATTCGCTCTTTTTTGAAGCTGTGTTAATCCTGTTAAAAAGGGATTTGTATCGGGAAACGCGTGATGGCTCCCGGCGATGCTATAAAAGTGTACAATCCAATAAAAATGCCAACAATATGGCGCTTTCTGCTGAAAAACCAGAGGTGCGCGCGCCTGGACGTACATGTGTGTGTGTGTGTGTGGGTGTGTACGTGGAAGGGGTATGTATGTGTGTGTGTGTACGTGGAAGGGGTATGTATGTGTGTGTGTGTGTGGAAGGGGTATGTATGTGTGTATGTGTACGTGGAAGGGGTATGTATGTGTGTGTGTGTATACGTGGAAGGGGTATGTATGTGTGTGTGTATACGTGAAAGGGGTATGTATGTGTGTGTGTGTACGTGGAAGGGGTATGTATGTGTGTATGTGAGTGTGTGTACGTGGAAGGTGTGTGTGTGGAATGTGCTTGTGCGCATGCAATATATGTAAAGGGTTGTGCATATTGTATGTATGTATTTGTGTGTGACTTGAGTGTACTGTATAATATACGATACGCTTGTGTGTGTGTATATAATATATTTGTGTACTATATGATTGAATCTGTGTGTATATGTGCATGTACTGTATGCGTATGTGTGCGTGTTTGTTTTGTATACATATCAATATCAGTGTCGAGCGTAACCCTTAAAAAAACAAAAACATTTGGTATAAAACGCTAAATTTACTCTGAGGGAGACTAACTCAAATGAAAAGCCTCCATAGGTCAGTCAGGTTAGGTCAGCACACGAGGGAATGTAGTGGCACAGGTGAAACTTAGTGAGGTCATGGTAGTGTGAGTATGGTAATGGTAGAGTTTGTGGTCATGGAAGTGTGGTAATGGTAGACTTTGTTCTTCTCCCTCCTCTTCCACACACCCATTCCCCTTCTCCCTCCTCTTCCACCCCCCCATTCCCTTTCTCCCTCCTCTTCCACACACCCATTCCCCTTCTTCCTCCTCTTCCACACCCCCATTCCCCTTCTCCCTCCTCTTCCACACACCCATTCCCCTTCTCCCTCCTCTTCCACACACCCATTCCCCTTCACCCTCCTCTTCCACACCACCTTCCCCTTCTCCTTCCTCTTCCACACCCCCTTTACTCTTTCCCTGCTCTTCCACACACCCTTTCCCCTTCTTCCTCTTCTTCCACACCCCCTTTACTCTTTTCCTCCTCTTCCACACCCCCCCTTCCTCTTTTCCCTCCTCTTCCACACCCCCTTTCCTCTTTTCCTTCCTCTTCCACACACCCCTTTACTCTTTTCCTCCTCTGCCACCTCTTCCCTCACTAGGTTCGTGCCTCCTCGACCACTTCTCCCTCGGGTGATAATAATTATAAACTCTGACTGACGAGTGTCGCATAATTGGCCCCCTCCTGCTGGTGTTATGCCCACGACACCCCTATACTCTTCATTACATAGACATTGGAGCGTCTTGGGTCCTCCACAGTTTGCCAGAAAACGGAAAGCAATGAATAAATATGATGGCGTCCTGTTGTTGCCTGGAATAGTTTTGGAGGAATCAGTTGCTCCAGATTTACAACCAATAACACTGTACTCTATAATATCTTACGTAGTATATATAACACAAGTAGTTCGTTTCATGGCACAGTTTGGAGGACTCTGTTTACGTACTTAGGTTAGGGCCTGATGGTGTATTATTAATGTCTGGGTTACCTGATGAACTTGTAAGAAAAAAAAAAAAAAAAAAAAAAAAAAAAAAATAATAATAATAATGAATACAATAACAAATAGAATCAAATAAAACAAGTTAAAATAAAATTCAACCACTCACGCTGTTGTTCATGAAGTTAGATGAAATAAAACAGTTTCATAAATTTTACCTTCTTTTCCATTCAACAGATGATGGTGCTGGTGACATACAGACACATATTAACTTCATCGACTGGACATCCTACCACGCCAAGTCAAGGTCAGTAAGATATATTTTTATTTATTTTTATTTTAAGATTTATTTTATTACCGTTTCTGTATGATGATTTTTATTTTTATTATGATTTTTACGATTTATTGTATTTTTGTTTCTGAATGACGAGTTTTATTTTTATTATTATTTTTACGATTTACTGAATTTTTGTTTCTGTAATACGAATTATTTTTTATCATTAATTTTAAGATGTATTGTATTTTTGTTTCTGAATGACGAGATTTATTTTTATTATCATTATTTCTATGATTTTTTTTTTTTTTACTGTTTCTAGATGATGTTTTTTTTTATTATTATTATTGTCGTTGCCGTACCTGACCAGTGCAAGTCTATTTCGCCACCTTTGTCACGACATCGTACCGTATTACTATTTTCGTGAAGATTTTAGGTAATATAAAAATAAATATATCAACATTATATTTTATGTATTATATAAGTATAATTATCAACATTATATTTTATGTATTATATAAGTATAATTATCAACATTATTTTTTTATGTATTATATAAGTATAATTATCAACATTATATTTTATGTAATATGTAAGTATAATTATCAACATTATATTTATGTATTATATAAGTATAATTATCAACATTATATTTTTTTTACTATTTCACAACTTCATATACTGTTCCTCTCAATAAGTTGACTATTAATTAAAATAACTCTCCTATGTTAATATCTTACGAGACGAGAGATGCCAACAACTATTAACCTTCAAATGTACATAAAGTGCCTGATCATCTCTCTCTCTCTCTCTCTCTCTCTCTCTCTCTCTCTCTCTCTCTCTCTCTCTCTCTCTCTCTCTCTCTCTCTCTCTCTCTCTCTCTATTTGGATACCCGGTGAGATATCCGAAGCTCTACGTGAAAATAAGTGTATAAAAATGGATTGAATCAAAGGGAGCGGGACGAGAGGCAGCCGGCCAGAATAAGAAAGACGTGTGAGAGTCATTGAGTGAGTTTAGTTTCCAGAGAGAGAGAGAGAGAGAGAGAGATAGAGATAGAGAGATGGATAGATAGATAGATAGATAGATAGATAGATAGATAGAGAGATAGAGAGATAGATAGAGAGATAGATAGATAGATAGATAGATAGATAGATAAATAGAGAGAAGAGTGTGTGAGAGAGAGAGCTAACAACATAAGCATGCAAAGACAAAAACATGATAGACAGACAGGACAGACATACAAACAGAAAAATAGATAGCTTGAGAAAAATGTTGATGGACAATAATGACGATAATAATGATAATAATGATAATAATAATGATGATGGTGGCAATTGAGAAGAATGTGAAGACAATTGTGATAAAAATAAATTGAATAAGGGAAGAAAATATTAAGAGGATTCTAAAAGACTTATTAATTAGGATGGGAGGAGAGAGAGAGAGAGAGAGAGAGAGAGAGTGAGAGAGAGAGAGAGGGGGGGGGGGACGAATGAGGTATTGCAAGTGAGGAAAGGAAAGGAGAGGAGGAGGAGGAAGAAGAGGAGAGTGAGAATTTGGAAAGAAAGAAAGCCGGATGAGTGAGTGAGGAGTGTCGCTGTGAAGATGAGAAAGTGAAAGAGAGAGTTTGTAAGAGGAGGGAGAAAGAGGGAAAAAGTGAAAGAGAAGGGAGTGAGGGAGTGCAAGATAAGGAGAAACTAAGAGAGAGAGAGAGAGAGAGAGAGAGAGAGAGAGAGAGAGAGAGAGAGAGAGAGAGAGAGGAGGGAGGGAGGGAGGGAGAGGCTTTTGTTCCCGACACACTCTTGCTCTCATTAGTGTCACAGATTATTCAGTCACCTGGCCTCCTCTCCTACTACTCCTCCTCCTCCTCACATGATTTTCGCCTAATTTCGTCTTCTTCCGTGTTTCTCATTATCCATTTTCATCTCTCTTCCTCATCGTTCCTACTTCTCTTCTCTTCTCCTCTCCTCCTCCTCCCTTTATTTTCCTCTTTTCTCATTCTCCTTAGGCATCTTCTTCTGTCCTCTTTCCTCCTCGTTTTACCTTCCTGTGCCTTTACGTGTACAAAGAGAATAGAATATTTATTATCAGTCATACTTAAAATTCTATTAGTAAGAATAACGATACAAATGAGAAAAGGTTGTTGAAAGAGAATATATATATATATATACTTGGGTCAGGGGTTAAACGAGTTCATACTTAACTCTGTTAGTTGGAATGAAAATATGCATGAGATCATACTAATTAATTATGTTAGTAAGAATAATGGATATGCACGAGAAAACGTTGTAGATATATTTTTTTGTATATAACTGGGTCCGGTTTACATGAGATCATACCTAATTCTGGTCGTAGGAATACAGGATATGCTTGGGAAAATAAGGTTGTACTACAAAGATAATAAATATAATATAATTTTCCTTGGGTCCGGTTGAGACAATACAGGTTACATCATCAGATCATATTTATTAATGGTAAATCTGTATATAAAACAACAACAACTGATGCTTGCAATAGTTTGGAGGAATCGGTTACTCCAGATTAACCTACACTGTACTATCCTCTTAATTAAGTAAATTGTCTGTTTCCTGGTATATATAGCCTGTGTAGGAACCAGAAGCCTTCCAATTCATCCACAAACAGATAACCAACATGCCTTGATTCCTCTAAAGTATGCCATAAAACAGGACCAAATGAAAATAAAATAAAATAAAATACTGGTGTCCTGTTGCTGGGAATAGTTTGGAGGAGTCATTCTATCCCAAAATGCCCCAAACTATAACCAGCCATCCTTATTTAAACTGGTAAAGTCTGTGGGGTAATTTTGTGTTGTGGGAATGGACTCCTGCTTCTTCTTTTTCCACTTGAAGCCATAATTTTCACACAGTCCATTATTCTTCTCTCTTTTTCTCGCCTCTCCCATTCTCTTTCTCCTCTCCTTATTCTATTTCTCTCTCTCATTCTCTCTCTCTAATTCTCTCGCTCTCTCCCATTCTTTCACTCTCTCTCCCATTCTCTCACTCTCTCTCCCATTCTCTCGCTCTCTCTCCCATTCTTTCACTTTCTCTCCCATTCTCTCACTCTCTCTCCCATTTTCTCACTCTTTCCCATTCTCTATCTCCTCTCCTAACCCTATCTCTCTTTCTCTCCTATTACCTTTCTCTTTTCCTCTATTTATATCTATCTATCTATCTATTTATCTCTATTTATCGCACACACATTCTCAATATTTCTCTCTGTCATTTTAACACATTCTCATTCGCCTCTCAATATTTCACTCGCCCTCTCTCTCTCTCTCTCCTTTTTCCTCTCCTTTCCTTTTCCATCTTGTTTCCCAGGCCCCGTCCCACACTGTCATTTCCACATCTCTCCCCTACACCACACACCCAGTTCAATAGCCTTTTTCAACCGCACTGTTCCATAATGCATTTCTACCTCTCAACCCATCTCCATCCCACCCCATCCCATCCCATCCCATCCCATCCCCAGCCTCTACTACGGACCCTGGTATTGTCTCTCCTGATCCCCTCCCACTCCTCCTCCTCCTCTTCCTCCCTCTCCTCCTCCTCCCTCTCCTCCTCCTCCTCCCACTCCTCCTCCTCCTCCAATTCCTCCTGCTCCTCCAAAAACTCCCCTCTACTCCTTCTCTTCCTACTAAAACTTATCTTTCCATTCTTTTTCATTGTCTCTTCAGTTGCCTCCTCATTCTTTTAAATCTCCTACTTCTCCTATTTTCTTTTACATTCTCTCTTCATTTCTCTCCTCCTTCTCTTTCTAAAACAGCTTCTCTCTACTCCTCTTCCATCTAAGACACCTCCTTCTCCACTCTTTTTAATTCTTTCTTTACCTCCTCCCTCTTACTTTGAAAACACCTCCTCTCCTCTGCTCCTCCACCTTTTAAAACACTTAATTCAATTCCTTTCTTCATTTTCTCTGCAGCTCCTTCCTTCTAATTTTAAACCACCGCCTTCTCTACTCCCCTTCCTTATTTATTTATTCGTTCATTCATTTCATTCTTGCATGCTTGACTGACAGACTGGCTGACAGACTGACGGATTGATTGATTTGATGTTTTCGTCTTTTCTTTCCTCACTTCTTTCTTCCCATTTTCTCCGAGTCGATTCCGTACACCTGTTTTTCACTCAGGGTATAGAGGGAAGGAAGGAAAATAACAAGAGTGTACGGTAATGCAAATGAACCAGAGACAGACAGAAAGAGAGACAGACAGACAGAGAGACAGAGTAAAGAACATAACTAATCTACAATATACCATTTCACTTATCAAGACGACGAAGCCATTTTATTCTCTCTTGGAACGATAACAATTACGATAACATCTCCTGTTTCTCCTTTTTCCAATTGAAGACAAAATTTCTCCTTGGCCAAATTCAGCACAACAACAACAACAACAACAAAAAAAGCAATAATTATTATTATTATTATTATTATTATTATTATTATTATTATTATTATTATTATTATTATTATTATTATTATTATTATGATTAATATTATTGTTATTAATATTATTATTATTATTGTTATTAATATTATTATTATTATTGTTATTAATATTATTATTATTATTATTATTATTATTATTATTATTATCATTATTATTATTATTATTATTTAAGGTCAAAGTGAGGATAAAGGAGCCACACATCACACCTGCCATTATACACCATCGTATCTCAGAAAAATAGGGGGATAATCATTTTGGTGAATGGTGCCTGGGGATGTTCTGAGACTTAATCAGCGGGGGGGGGGTTTGGTGTCGTTGAATAATTGGGGGTAGGGTGGGGGGGGGCAAATAAGTCTTCCTAAATATGTCATGGAAATAATAATAAAAAAAAATATCACTAATCGTAAACTCAGATATTCTATTTCCTTAGATCATTTTGAGGAATTTGTTGTAATCATCCAGTTAGTTAGTTTTTTTTTTTTTATTGGTCCACAAGATGTTACCCACTTAATTAAGGGACCATGTGATGGAGTCAGGAAATTGGAGGTGAATGAGTCTTTCAAATATTGCCACGAAACACACGCACCTATAATGGAAGGAGCATGTTTCTCGGCATATAGTCAAGAGAAATCAGAAGCCTACAATTTTCATACACGATCATTCCTCACCCAGTACACCTATAGAGGCTGAGTTCGAATGCAGGGCATATGTGTAATGCCTGCCTGTCGCTCCTGGTTCAGAGATTACGTATCATGAGTGTACCAGTACCTTCCCATTATGAGTAAAAAAAAAAATACACGCACACGCAAAAAAAAAAAAAAAAAAAAAAAAAAAAATTGAGCCCCACCATTTTTTTTGTATTTTATTATTATTATTATCATTTTTTTCTAAAGGGTTATATGAGTGACTGCCTGCATCAGAGCGTGTGAGTCTGGCTTGTCATAATTGGCATAACATCACATAGAGTGGACACACCATTTCCCCCTCTTTTAATAATATTATTTTTTTATGCTGATGAATACGGTAATGTGTAAATTAACTCGGTTACAAACGCACCCCTATACATCCATACACTTTAAATGTATATGTGTATGTAAACTGATAATAATTGTTGTGTTCTGGCTATGTTAAGTCGTGGTGGCTATGGTGGTCGTGTATGAAAATTGGAGGCTTTTGATTCCTTCTGACTATGCCACAAAACGAGCTCCTTCTATATAGGAGGTATTTCGTGGTAATATTTGAAGCACTCTTTTACCTCCAATTTTCTGACTACAACACAGGGGTCATTTAAAGGGATAGTATACTTTTGGTACGGTACATTGGAGCACTTTAATTCCTCCAAAGTATACCAGAAGACAGGACCAGATTACAAATATGAATAATGGTGTTTTGTTGCTTGAAATAGCTTGGTGGAATCATTTGCTACATATTAATCCTTTCAATACACATACAGCTGGCTTGTTGTAGCGGCCTTCATGTTTTTTTTTTTTTTTTTTTTTTTTTTTTTTTTTTTTTTTTTAGTGTGTGATGCAGGAATTAATTGTATTTCAAATTCTGGACGAGTCGTGTACAGTGCCAACAGTTTTTAATGACGGCACGGCGTAAATTAAGGCAATGAATTTGTCTTCGTGTAATTTGATGACTATTATATTATTTTAACTGTATATTGGTTGCCGGGCCACAGCTTTAGTTTGACTCATGCATTACTCTCTTCAGGATCAACGAAATTTCTCCTGTAATTATGTAGTTTGATATAATTTTGACTGATTACATATTTACGGGGATAATGGGTTATTTTATATTCCTAAACGATTATCCTCATGCATAATTCTAATTTGGGCATCAATCCTTAATTCAACGATTACTAACCATGAGATACAGATTTATGTTAAGCCAAATGAGATTAATAAAATGATCAGTACGAATTTTTTTAATTCCAGTATGTGACTATATATATATATATATATATATATATATATATATATATATATATATATATATATATATATATATATATATATATATATATATATATATATATATATATATATATATATATATATATATATATATATATATATATATGTATATATATGTATATATATGTATATATATATATATATATATGTATATATATATATATATATATGTATATATATATATATATATATATATGTATATATATGTATATATATATATATATATATATATGTATATATATGTATATATATGTATATATATATATATGTATATATATGTATATATATATATATATATGTATATATATATATATATATATATATATATTAGACTCAGTTATCAGCACCAAAGCGACGAACTTTTGTAACACTAATATTTGTCTCAATATTTCCTCGTCATTCCCAGGTAAATTAAACTCTGGACTTTTATTTACATGTATAATTTTGTTCTGTTTACCTTTCCTGTTGCACATGTCCTGTCCTTCCCGTTACTTATATATTATGTGCCACCGTTAGTTGATATCGTCTGTATTTTGACCATCAGCGGGTCAATGCCATCACTAACCCCTTCCACTATTGGTTGGTTGGTTTGTGTTCACTGCAGTATAATATTGTATCGTTGTTGCCACCGGTGTCATTATCGATGTGTGTGTATCCAGTGTTGTTGTTGTAGCCATCGTGGTTTGTGTAGCCTGGAGATGTAGTGTAGCATTGGACCATCACCAGTCATCACTCATCACCATCACACGAGGCAACAGTCAGAACTCATTGCCACTGCCTGCTTCTCTGTCTGTCTGTCTGTACCGCTAGCCAGTCACCTATAAACTCCACAATTTGTCTGTCACGAGGCATCAATCAACACCACTGCCTGTATATCTGTATCACACGTCATTACACACCACCACTACTTTCTCTCTATAAAACGGCATAAGTAAACATTGCATCCACTCTCTACAGCCATTCTTCCAACGCTAATTCTCTTGGCTACAACCCTTTGATACCACTCTTTGATACCACTCTTTGATACCAGTCTATGTTCCACCTCTTCTCTCTTCTACCACTTTTGCGTTCCACCTCTTCTCTCTTGTACCACTTTTCGTTCCACCTCTTTTCTCTTGTACCTTTCTATATTACACCTCTTCTCTCTACTACAACTCTGCATTACAACTCATATCTTTACTACAACTCTGCATTACACGTCTACTCTCTTCTACCTCTCTGCATTACACCTCATATCGTTTCTACCACTCTGCATTACACATATTCTCTCAGCTCCCACTCTTTACACCGTCACATCGCTGCAGTGCCACCAACCAACCAACCAAATAACCCACCCACCCACCCCAGCCTTCCCTTGGCACTGGCCGCCTGTACCACCACCACTGCATATAACTGATGGGTTTCCGATAGCGTGTACCCAATGCTTAGAGGTTTTCAATACTGTGTAAACCCGGCTCGGATGTCTTGACTTCCATGGGGCTCGGCTTCACCCGTGATATTGATGGGGCTCAACTTTACGCTTCCCCAGATAAGCTGTATG
>JAWZYT010003098.1:60000-145000 GCA_034508575.1 Petrolisthes manimaculis | reverse complement strand
CTAACCTAACCTAACCTAACCTAACCTAACCTAACCTAACCTAACCTAACCTAACCTAACCTAACCTAACCTAACCTAACCTAACCTAACCTAACCTAACCTAACCTAACCTAACCTAACCTAACCTAACCTAACCTAACCTAACCTAACCTAACCTAACCTAACCTAACCTAACCTAACCTAACCTAACCTAACCTAACCTAACCTAACCTAACCTAACCTAACCTAACCTAACCTAACCTAACCTAACCTAACCTAACCTAACCTAACCTAACCTAACCTAACCTAACCTAACCTAACCTAACCTAACCTAACCTAACCTAACCTAACCTAACCTAACCTAACCTAACCTAACCTAACCTAACCTAACCTAACCTAACCTAACCTAACCTAACCTAACCTAACCTAACCTAACCTAACCTAACCTAACCTAACCTAACCTAACCTAACCTAACCTAACCTAACCTAACCTAACCTAACCTAACCTAACCTAACCTAACCTAACCTAACCTAACCTAACCTAACCTAACCTAACCTAACCTAACCTAACCTAACCTAACCTAACCTAACCTAACCTAACCTAACCTAACCTAACCTAACCTAACCTAACCTAACCTAACCTAACCTAACCTAACCTAACCTAACCTAACCTAACCTAACCTAACCTAACCTAACCTAACCTAACCTAACCTAACCTAACCTAACCTAACCTAACCTAACCTAACCTAACCTAACCTAACCTAACCTAACCTAACCTAACCTAACCTAACCTAACCTAACCTAACCTAACCTAACCTAACCTAACCTAACCTAACCTAACCTAACCTAACCTAACCTAACCTAACCTAACCTAACCTAACCTAACCTAACCTAACCTAACCTAACCTAACCTAACCTAACCTAACCTAACCTAACCTAACCTAACCTAACCTAACCTAACCTAACCTAACCTAACCTAACCTAACCTAACCTAACCTAACCTAACCTAACCTAACCTAACCTAACCTAACCTAACCTAACCTAACCTAACCTAACCTAACCTAACCTAACCTAACCTAACCTAACCTAACCTAACCTAACCTAACCTAACCTAACCTAACCTAACCTAACCTAACCTAACCTAACCTAACCTAACCTAACCTAACCTAACCTAACCTAACCTAACCTAACCTAACCTAACCTAACCTAACCTAACCTAACCTAACCTAACCTAACCTAACCTAACCTAACCTAACCTAACCTAACCTAACCTAACCTAACCTAACCTAACCTAACCTAACCTAACCTAACCTAACCTAACCTAACCTAACCTAACCTAACCTAACCTAACCTAACCTAACCTAACCTAACCTAACCTAACCTAACCTAACCTAACCTAACCTAACCTAACCTAACCTAACCTAACCTAACCTAACCTAACCTAACCTAACCTAACCTAACCTAACCTAACCTAACCTAACCTAACCTAACCTAACCTAACCTAACCTAACCTAACCTAACCTAACCTAACCTAACCTAACCTAACCTAACCTAACCTAACCTAACCTAACCTAACCTAACCTAACCTAACCTAACCTAACCTAACCTAACCTAACCTAACCTAACCTAACCTAACCTAACCTAACCTAACCTAACCTAACCTAACCTAACCTAACCTAACCTAACCTAACCTAACCTAACCTAACCTAACCTAACCTAACCTAACCTAACCTAACCTAACCTAACCTAACCTAACCTAACCTAACCTAACCTAACCTAACCTAACCTAACCTAACCTAACCTAACCTAACCTAACCTAACCTAACCTAACCTAACCTAACCTAACCTAACCTAACCTAACCTAACCTAACCTAACCTAACCTAACCTAACCTAACCTAACCTAACCTAACCTAACCTAACCTAACCTAACCTAACCTAACCTAACCTAACCTAACCTAACCTAACCTAACCTAACCTAACCTAACCTAACCTAACCTAACCTAACCTAACCTAACCTAACCTAACCTAACCTAACCTAACCTAACCTAACCTAACCTAACCTAACCTAACCTAACCTAACCTAACCTAACCTAACCTAACCTAACCTAACCTAACCTAACCTAACCTAACCTAACCTAACCTAACCTAACCTAACCTAACCTAACCTAACCTAACCTAACCTAACCTAACCTAACCTAACCTAACCTAACCTAACCTAACCTAACCTAACCTAACCTAACCTAACCTAACCTAACCTAACCTAACCTAACCTAACCTAACCTAACCTAACCTAACCTAACCTAACCTAACCTAACCTAACCTAACCTAACCTAACCTAACCTAACCTAACCTAACCTAACCTAACCTAACCTAACCTAACCTAACCTAACCTAACCTAACCTAACCTAACCTAACCTAACCTAACCTAACCTAACCTAACCTAACCTAACCTAACCTAACCTAACCTAACCTAACCTAACCTAACCTAACCTAACCTAACCTAACCTAACCTAACCTAACCTAACCTAACCTAACCTAACCTAACCTAACCTAACCTAACCTAACCTAACCTAACCTAACCTAACCTAACCTAACCTAACCTAACCTAACCTAACCTAACCTAACCTAACCTAACCTAACCTAACCTAACCTAACCTAACCTAACCTAACCTAACCTAACCTAACCTAACCTAACCTAACCTAACCTAACCTAACCTAACCTAACCTAACCTAACCTAACCTAACCTAACCTAACCTAACCTAACCTAACCTAACCTAACCTAACCTAACCTAACCTAACCTAACCTAACCTAACCTAACCTAACCTAACCTAACCTAACCTAACCTAACCTAACCTAACCTAACCTAACCTAACCTAACCTAACCTAACCTAACCTAACCTAACCTAACCTAACCTAACCTAACCTAACCTAACCTAACCTAACCTAACCTAACCTAACCTAACCTAACCTAACCTAACCTAACCTAACCTAACCTAACCTAACCTAACCTAACCTAACCTAACCTAACCTAACCTAACCTAACCTAACCTAACCTAACCTAACCTAACCTAACCTAACCTAACCTAACCTAACCTAACCTAACCTAACCTAACCTAACCTAACCTAACCTAACCTAACCTAACCTAACCTAACCTAACCTAACCTAACCTAACCTAACCTAACCTAACCTAACCTAACCTAACCTAACCTAACCTAACCTAACCTAACCTAACCTAACCTAACCTAACCTAACCTAACCTAACCTAACCTAACCTAACCTAACCTAACCTAACCTAACCTAACCTAACCTAACCTAACCTAACCTAACCTAACCTAACCTAACCTAACCTAACCTAACCTAACCTAACCTAACCTAACCTAACCTAACCTAACCTAACCTAACCTAACCTAACCTAACCTAACCTAACCTAACCTAACCTAACCTAACCTAACCTAACCTAACCTAACCTAACCTAACCTAACCTAACCTAACCTAACCTAACCTAACCTAACCTAACCTAACCTAACCTAACCTAACCTAACCTAACCTAACCTAACCTAACCTAACCTAACCTAACCTAACCTAACCTAACCTAACCTAACCTAACCTAACCTAACCTAACCTAACCTAACCTAACCTAACCTAACCTAACCTAACCTAACCTAACCTAACCTAACCTAACCTAACCTAACCTAACCTAACCTAACCTAACCTAACCTAACCTAACCTAACCTAACCTAACCTAACCTAACCTAACCTAACCTAACCTAACCTAACCTAACCTAACCTAACCTAACCTAACCTAACCTAACCTAACCTAACCTAACCTAACCTAACCTAACCTAACCTAACCTAACCTAACCTAACCTAACCTAACCTAACCTAACCTAACCTAACCTAACCTAACCTAACCTAACCTAACCTAACCTAACCTAACCTAACCTAACCTAACCTAACCTAACCTAACCTAACCTAACCTAACCTAACCTAACCTAACCTAACCTAACCTAACCTAACCTAACCTAACCTAACCTAACCTAACCTAACCTAACCTAACCTAACCTAACCTAACCTAACCTAACCTAACCTAACCTAACCTAACCTAACCTAACCTAACCTAACCTAACCTAACCTAACCTAACCTAACCTAACCTAACCTAACCTAACCTAACCTAACCTAACCTAACCTAACCTAACCTAACCTAACCTAACCTAACCTAACCTAACCTAACCTAACCTAACCTAACCTAACCTAACCTAACCTAACCTAACCTAACCTAACCTAACCTAACCTAACCTAACCTAACCTAACCTAACCTAACCTAACCTAACCTAACCTAACCTAACCTAACCTAACCTAACCTAACCTAACCTAACCTAACCTAACCTAACCTAACCTAACCTAACCTAACCTAACCTAACCTAACCTAACCTAACCTAACCTAACCTAACCTAACCTAACCTAACCTAACCTAACCTAACCTAACCTAACCTAACCTAACCTAACCTAACCTAACCTAACCTAACCTAACCTAACCTAACCTAACCTAACCTAACCTAACCTAACCTAACCTAACCTAACCTAACCTAACCTAACCTAACCTAACCTAACCTAACCTAACCTAACCTAACCTAACCTAACCTAACCTAACCTAACCTAACCTAACCTAACCTAACCTAACCTAACCTAACCTAACCTAACCTAACCTAACCTAACCTAACCTAACCTAACCTAACCTAACCTAACCTAACCTAACCTAACCTAACCTAACCTAACCTAACCTAACCTAACCTAACCTAACCTAACCTAACCTAACCTAACCTAACCTAACCTAACCTAACCTAACCTAACCTAACCTAACCTAACCTAACCTAACCTAACCTAACCTAACCTAACCTAACCTAACCTAACCTAACCTAACCTAACCTAACCTAACCTAACCTAACCTAACCTAACCTAACCTAACCTAACCTAACCTAACCTAACCTAACCTAACCTAACCTAACCTAACCTAACCTAACCTAACCTAACCTAACCTAACCTAACCTAACCTAACCTAACCTAACCTAACCTAACCTAACCTAACCTAACCTAACCTAACCTAACCTAACCTAACCTAACCTAACCTAACCTAACCTAACCTAACCTAACCTAACCTAACCTAACCTAACCTAACCTAACCTAACCTAACCTAACCTAACCTAACCTAACCTAACCTAACCTAACCTAACCTAACCTAACCTAACCTAACCTAACCTAACCTAACCTAACCTAACCTAACCTAACCTAACCTAACCTAACCTAACCTAACCTAACCTAACCTAACCTAACCTAACCTAACCTAACCTAACCTAACCTAACCTAACCTAACCTAACCTAACCTAACCTAACCTAACCTAACCTAACCTAACCTAACCTAACCTAACCTAACCTAACCTAACCTAACCTAACCTAACCTAACCTAACCTAACCTAACCTAACCTAACCTAACCTAACCTAACCTAACCTAACCTAACCTAACCTAACCTAACCTAACCTAACCTAACCTAACCTAACCTAACCTAACCTAACCTAACCTAACCTAACCTAACCTAACCTAACCTAACCTAACCTAACCTAACCTAACCTAACCTAACCTAACCTAACCTAACCTAACCTAACCTAACCTAACCTAACCTAACCTAACCTAACCTAACCTAACCTAACCTAACCTAACCTAACCTAACCTAACCTAACCTAACCTAACCTAACCTAACCTAACCTAACCTAACCTAACCTAACCTAACCTAACCTAACCTAACCTAACCTAACCTAACCTAACCTAACCTAACCTAACCTAACCTAACCTAACCTAACCTAACCTAACCTAACCTAACCTAACCTAACCTAACCTAACCTAACCTAACCTAACCTAACCTAACCTAACCTAACCTAACCTAACCTAACCTAACCTAACCTAACCTAACCTAACCTAACCTAACCTAACCTAACCTAACCTAACCTAACCTAACCTAACCTAACCTAACCTAACCTAACCTAACCAACCTAACCTAACCTAACCTAACCTAACCTAACCTAACCTAACCTAACCTAACCTAACCTAACCTAACCTAACCTAACCTAACCTAACCTAACCTAACCTAACCTAACCTAACCTAACCTAACCTAACCTAACCTAACCTAACCTAACCTAACCTAACCTAACCTAACCTAACCTAACCTAACCTAACCTAACCTAACCTAACCTAACCTAACCTAACCTAACCTAACCTAACCTAACCTAACCTAACCTAACCTAACCTAACCTAACCTAACCTAACCTAACCTAACCTAACCTAACCTAACCTAACCTAACCTAACCTAACCTAACCTAACCTAACCTAACCTAACCTAACCTAACCTAACCTAACCTAACCTAACCTAACCTAACCTAACCTAACCTAACCTAACCTAACCTAACCTAACCTAACCTAACCTAACCTAACCTAACCTAACCTAACCTAACCTAACCTAACCTAACCTAACCTAACCTAACCTAACCTAACCTAACCTAACCTAACCTAACCTAACCTAACCTAACCTAACCTAACCTAACCTAACCTAACCTAACCTAACCTAACCTAACCTAACCTAACCTAACCTAACCTAACCTAACCTAACCTAACCTAACCTAACCTAACCTAACCTAACCTAACCTAACCTAACCTAACCTAACCTAACCTAACCTAACCTAACCTAACCTAACCTAACCTAACCTAACCTAACCTAACCTAACCTAACCTAACCTAACCTAACCTAACCTAACCTAACCTAACCTAACCTAACCTAACCTAACCTAACCTAACCTAACCTAACCTAACCTAACCTAACCTAACCTAACCTAACCTAACCTAACCTAACCTAACCTAACCTAACCTAACCTAACCTAACCTAACCTAACCTAACCTAACCTAACCTAACCTAACCTAACCTAACCTAACCTAACCTAACCTAACCTAACCTAACCTAACCTAACCTAACCTAACCTAACCTAACCTAACCTAACCTAACCTAACCTAACCTAACCTAACCTAACCTAACCTAACCTAACCTAACCTAACCTAACCTAACCTAACCTAACCTAACCTAACCTAACCTAACCTAACCTAACCTAACCTAACCTAACCTAACCTAACCTAACCTAACCTAACCTAACCTAACCTAACCTAACCTAACCTAACCTAACCTAACCTAACCTAACCTAACCTAACCTAACCTAACCTAACCTAACCTAACCTAACCTAACCTAACCTAACCTAACCTAACCTAACCTAACCTAACCTAACCTAACCTAACCTAACCTAACCTAACCTAACCTAACCTAACCTAACCTAACCTAACCTAACCTAACCTAACCTAACCTAACCTAACCTAACCTAACCTAACCTAACCTAACCTAACCTAACCTAACCTAACCTAACCTAACCTAACCTAACCTAACCTAACCTAACCTAACCTAACCTAACCTAACCTAACCTAACCTAACCTAACCTAACCTAACCTAACCTAACCTAACCTAACCTAACCTAACCTAACCTAACCTAACCTAACCTAACCTAACCTAACCTAACCTAACCTAACCTAACCTAACCTAACCTAACCTAACCTAACCTAACCTAACCTAACCTAACCTAACCTAACCTAACCTAACCTAACCTAACCTAACCTAACCTAACCTAACCTAACCTAACCTAACCTAACCTAACCTAACCTAACCTAACCTAACCTAACCTAACCTAACCTAACCTAACCTAACCTAACCTAACCTAACCTAACCTAACCTAACCTAACCTAACCTAACCTAACCTAACCTAACCTAACCTAACCTAACCTAACCTAACCTAACCTAACCTAACCTAACCTAACCTAACCTAACCTAACCTAACCTAACCTAACCTAACCTAACCTAACCTAACCTAACCTAACCTAACCTAACCTAACCTAACCTAACCTAACCTAACCTAACCTAACCTAACCTAACCTAACCTAACCTAACCTAACCTAACCTAACCTAACCTAACCTAACCTAACCTAACCTAACCTAACCTAACCTAACCTAACCTAACCTAACCTAACCTAACCTAACCTAACCTAACCTAACCTAACCTAACCTAACCTAACCTAACCTAACCTAACCTAACCTAACCTAACCTAACCTAACCTAACCTAACCTAACCTAACCTAACCTAACCTAACCTAACCTAACCTAACCTAACCTAACCTAACCTAACCTAACCTAACCTAACCTAACCTAACCTAACCTAACCTAACCTAACCTAACCTAACCTAACCTAACCTAACCTAACCTAACCTAACCTAACCTAACCTAACCTAACCTAACCTAACCTAACCTAACCTAACCTAACCTAACCTAACCTAACCTAACCTAACCTAACCTAACCTAACCTAACCTAACCTAACCTAACCTAACCTAACCTAACCTAACCTAACCTAACCTAACCTAACCTAACCTAACCTAACCTAACCTAACCTAACCTAACCTAACCTAACCTAACCTAACCTAACCTAACCTAACCTAACCTAACCTAACCTAACCTAACCTAACCTAACCTAACCTAACCTAACCTAACCTAACCTAACCTAACCTAACCTAACCTAACCTAACCTAACCTAACCTAACCTAACCTAACCTAACCTAACCTAACCTAACCTAACCTAACCTAACCTAACCTAACCTAACCTAACCTAACCTAACCTAACCTAACCTAACCTAACCTAACCTAACCTAACCTAACCTAACCTAACCTAACCTAACCTAACCTAACCTAACCTAACCTAACCTAACCTAACCTAACCTAACCTAACCTAACCTAACCTAACCTAACCTAACCTAACCTAACCTAACCTAACCTAACCTAACCTAACCTAACCTAACCTAACCTAACCTAACCTAACCTAACCTAACCTAACCTAACCTAACCTAACCTAACCTAACCTAACCTAACCTAACCTAACCTAACCTAACCTAACCTAACCTAACCTAACCTAACCTAACCTAACCTAACCTAACCTAACCTAACCTAACCTAACCTAACCTAACCTAACCTAACCTAACCTAACCTAACCTAACCTAACCTAACCTAACCTAACCTAACCTAACCTAACCTAACCTAACCTAACCTAACCTAACCTAACCTAACCTAACCTAACCTAACCTAACCTAACCTAACCTAACCTAACCTAACCTAACCTAACCTAACCTAACCTAACCTAACCTAACCTAACCTAACCTAACCTAACCTAACCTAACCTAACCTAACCTAACCTAACCTAACCTAACCTAACCTAACCTAACCTAACCTAACCTAACCTAACCTAACCTAACCTAACCTAACCTAACCTAACCTAACCTAACCTAACCTAACCTAACCTAACCTAACCTAACCTAACCTAACCTAACCTAACCTAACCTAACCTAACCTAACCTAACCTAACCTAACCTAACCTAACCTAACCTAACCTAACCTAACCTAACCTAACCTAACCTAACCTAACCTAACCTAACCTAACCTAACCTAACCTAACCTAACCTAACCTAACCTAACCTAACCTAACCTAACCTAACCTAACCTAACCTAACCTAACCTAACCTAACCTAACCTAACCTAACCTAACCTAACCTAACCTAACCTAACCTAACCTAACCTAACCTAACCTAACCTAACCTAACCTAACCTAACCTAACCTAACCTAACCTAACCTAACCTAACCTAACCTAACCTAACCTAACCTAACCTAACCTAACCTAACCTAACCTAACCTAACCTAACCTAACCTAACCTAACCTAACCTAACCTAACCTAACCTAACCTAACCTAACCTAACCTAACCTAACCTAACCTAACCTAACCTAACCTAACCTAACCTAACCTAACCTAACCTAACCTAACCTAACCTAACCTAACCTAACCTAACCTAACCTAACCTAACCTAACCTAACCTAACCTAACCTAACCTAACCTAACCTAACCTAACCTAACCTAACCTAACCTAACCTAACCTAACCTAACCTAACCTAACCTAACCTAACCTAACCTAACCTAACCTAACCTAACCTAACCTAACCTAACCTAACCTAACCTAACCTAACCTAACCTAACCTAACCTAACCTAACCTAACCTAACCTAACCTAACCTAACCTAACCTAACCTAACCTAACCTAACCTAACCTAACCTAACCTAACCTAACCTAACCTAACCTAACCTAACCTAACCTAACCTAACCTAACCTAACCTAACCTAACCTAACCTAACCTAACCTAACCTAACCTAACCTAACCTAACCTAACCTAACCTAACCTAACCTAACCTAACCTAACCTAACCTAACCTAACCTAACCTAACCTAACCTAACCTAACCTAACCTAACCTAACCTAACCTAACCTAACCTAACCTAACCTAACCTAACCTAACCTAACCTAACCTAACCTAACCTAACCTAACCTAACCTAACCTAACCTAACCTAACCTAACCTAACCTAACCTAACCTAACCTAACCTAACCTAACCTAACCTAACCTAACCTAACCTAACCTAACCTAACCTAACCTAACCTAACCTAACCTCACCTCACCCATTTAAAATCTTTTATACTTGGTTTCAGGGGAGCCTCGAACCTACGACCCAGTGGCCTATCCATTCACTTTCCAGCACCATAACCACTAGGCCACCAGCTCCCACAAAAATAGGGAATCAGATGTTATATTTATATACCACACAAATTAGTTTATTGCTCATATTTCTTAATTAAACCCATTGGGGATGCTCCAATGATATAGATTAGGTGTATTTTATGATGTAGAATCCAAATGACAGGTGAAAACAGGTCAAAAAGCCATTATTCTAGTCAAAACAAGTCAATATAGGGGTTGGATATGTAATGCCTGAGCCTAACAGCTTTTTAGGGAGTTAATGCTTATATTTCTTAATTATTCACATTGGGAATGCTACAATCACTTCTATTATATGTAGTTTATGTTTTAGAATCCAAATTACAGGTGAAAACAGGTCAAAAATTCGTTATTATAGAGATTTAATTGATAAACGAAGGAAATAGGGTGAAGAGAGAAGCATGGGATCTGGTAACATTGTATGCATCTGATCTGGCAACAGTGCTATTGATAAATAAACAAAGTGCTTTGTGTATTAACCAACTTATTACATCATTTTGGTAAGTTATACATTATTTATAGTACCTTTAGTATTCAGTAAACAATAAATAATACCTTTAGTATTTACTAAACAATAAATAATGTTGATAAATGTGTTAAAATAATAATAATAGGTAATAATAAGTTTCCTGTGTGTATGTGTGTCTCTCTATCTCTCTATCTCCCTCTCCCTCTATCTCCCTCTATCTCTCTCTCTCTTAATGATGTATTAGTATTATTATTAATATTATTAAGCAAACCTAATCTATTGTAATTTCAACAGGTGCTAACGAGATGATGAAAGCTGATGAAAGGTAATTATTATTATTATTATTATTGTTATTATTATTATTATTATTATTGGTAAAACTACAGAAGTACTCCATTCACTATATTGTACATTTTTTATATAATTATTCACTATTTTGGAACATTCTAACTAACACTTTTCATCTATGGTGTTTGTTTTGAAATTAGTCTGACCTAACCTAGACCACGGCAGACTACCTGGACCTAACCTGGGCTAACTACCTGGATATAACCTGGGCAGACTACCAGGACCTAACCTGGGCAGACTACCAGGACCTAACCTGGGCAAAATACCGAGATATAACTGTAATTCCATACCGTACTTTTAGATTTAAAAAAAAAC
This sequence comes from Petrolisthes manimaculis, assembly GCA_034508575.1. Lineage (NCBI taxonomy): Eukaryota > Metazoa > Arthropoda > Malacostraca > Decapoda > Porcellanidae > Petrolisthes > Petrolisthes manimaculis. Next base: position 133,152 of record JAWZYT010003098.1, on the reverse strand, counting down.
ATACCTTACCGTAATTCCATACCGTACTTTTAGATTAAAAAAACCCATACCATTCTTAAACAAATAATGGGTATTTATTTAAACTTACGTACATGAGAATACGTACATGAGAATACGTACATGAATACGTACATAATTATCCATGTGAAAACACACACATGGGAAAATATACACATGGGAAAATACACACATGGGAAAATACACACATGGGAAAATAAGGCAACCCGGGTTGTCGGAAAAAACCCGGGTTGGTGGGAAAAACCCGGGTTGTCGGGAAAAACCCGGGTTGTGGGGAAAAACCCGGGTTGTCGTGAAAAACCATGGTTGTCGTAAAAAACCCGGGTTGTCGTAAAAAACCCGGGTTGTCGGGAAAAACCCGGGTTGTCGTAAAAAACCCGGGTTGTCGAAAAAAACCCGGGTTGTCGGAAAAAACCCGGGTTGTCGAAAAAAACCCGGGTTGTCGGGAAAAACCCGGGTTGTCGGAAAAAACCCGGGTTGTCGGAAAAAACCCGGGTTGTCGAAAAAAACCCGGGTTGTCAATAAAAACCCGGGTTGTCAAAAAAACCCGGGTTGTCGGAAAAAACCCGGGTTGTCGGAAAAAACCCGGGTTGTCGGCAAAAACCCGGGTTGTCGGGAAAAACCCGGGTTGTCGGAAAAAACCCGGGTTGTCGGAAAAAACCCGGGTTGTCGAGAAAAACCCGGGTTGTCGAAAAAACCCGGGTTGTCGAAAAAACCCGGGTTGTCGAAAAACACCCGGGTTGTCGTAAAAAACCCGGGTTGTCGTAAAACACCGGGGTTGTCGGGAAAAACCCGGGTTGTCGTAAAAAACCCGGGTTGTCGTAAAAAATTCCGGGTTTCGTAAAAAACGGGTTTTCGGAAAAAAACCGGGTTGTCGTAAAAAACCCGGGTTGTTGAAAAAAACCCGGGTTGTCGTAAAAAACCCGGGTTGTCGTAAAAAAACCGGGTTGTCAGAAAAAACCCGGGTTGTCGTAAAAAAACCGGGTTGTCGTAAAAAACCCGGGTTGTCTTAAAAAACCCGGGTTGTCGAAAAAAACCCGGGTTGTCGAAAAAAACCCGGGTTGTCGGGAAAAACCCGGGTTGTCGGGAAAAACCCGGGTTGTCGGAAAAAACCCGGGTTGGCGGAAAAAACCCGGGTTGTCGAAAAAAACCCGGGTTGTCCGGAAAAACCCGGGTTGTCGGAAAAAACCCGGGTTGTCGGAAAAAACCCGGGTTGTCGGAAAAAACCCGGGTTGTCGGAAAAAAACCGGGTTGTCGGAAAAAAACCGGGTTGTGGGAAAAAAACCCGGGTTGTCGAAAAAAACCCGGGTTGTCGGAAAAAACCCGGGTTGTCGGGAAAAACCCGGGTTGTCGAGAAAAACCCAGGTTGTCGGAAAAAAACCGGGTTGGCACACGGGAAAATACGCACACGGGAAAATACGCACACGGGAAAATACGCACACGGGTAAATACGCACACGGGTAAATACGCACACGGAAAAATACGCACACGGGAAAATACGCACACGGAAAAATACGCACACGGAAAAATACGCACACGGAAAAATACGCACACGGAAAAATACGCACACGGGAAAATACGCACACGGGAGAATACGCACACGGGAAAATACGCACACGGGAAAATACGCACACGGGAAAATACGCACACGGAAAAATACGCACACGGAAATATACGCACACGGAAAAATACGCACACGGAAAAATACGCACACGGAAAAATACGCACACGGAAAAATACGCACACGGGAAAATACGCACACGGGAAAATACGCACACGGGAAAATACGCACACGGAAAAATACGCACACGGGAAAATACGCATACGGGAAAATACGCACACGGGAAAATACGCACATTTGCGTATGATGGTGTGTGTGTACGTATGGAGTGTACATGGAATTGTTGATAGTTACTGAGATACACAGGGGTTGATATTTCTATGTGCGTATGAGGTTGTGTGTGTACGTATGGAGTGTATGTTCATGCTTTTTCGCGTACATGGAATTGTTGATAGTTACTGAGATACACAGGGGTTGATATTTCTATGTGCGTATGAGGTTGTGTGTGTACGTATGGAGTGTATTTATGTTCATGCTTTTTCGCGTACATGGAATTGTTGATAGTTACTGAGATACACAGGGGTTGATATTTCTATGTGCGTATGAGGTTGTGTGTGTACGTATGGAGTGTATTTATGTTCATGCTTTTTCGCGTACATGGAATTGTTGATAGTTACTAAGATACACAGGGGTTGATATTTCTATGTGCGTATGAGGTTGTGTGTGTACGTATGGAGTGTATTTATGTTCATGCTTTTTCGCGTACATGGAATTGTTGATAGTTACTGAGATACACAGGGGTTGATATTTCTATGTGCGTATGAGGGTGTGTGTGTACGTATGGAGTGTATTTATGTTCATGCTTTTTCGCGTACATGGAATTGTTGATAGTTACTGAGATACACAGGGGTTGATATTTCTATGTGCGTATGAGGTTGTGTGTGTACATATGGAGTGTATTTATTATTGGCAACACTGCTTTTATTATTGGCAACAATTTTTTTATTATTAACAACATTTTTTTCATATTTTACTATTTTTAGTCAAAAATATCTTATATAAAGTAAAATATCTCATCTTAGGAAATAGATAAATAGATACATGTATATACCAAAAGATAGACGATAAAATTATCTAATAGATGTCATCAACAAATTGTCAATAGATAGATAAATAAACGAGTAATAGATGAATAAATTAAGACATTTTTGTCATATTTTACAACTTTTAGTCAAAAATATATTATATAAAGTGAAATTTCTTATCTTAGGAAATAGATAAATTGATACATGTATATACCAAATGATAGACAATAAAATTATCTAATAGATGCCATGAACAAATTGTTGATAGATAGATAAATAGACGAGTAATTAATGAAGAAATGGGACACTTTGGTCATATTTTACATTTTTTTGTCAAAAATATAATATATAAAGTGAAATTTCTCATCTTAGGAAATAGATAAATAGATACATGTAAAAACCAAAAGATAGACAATATAATTATCTATTAGATGCCATCAATAAATTTTCCATTGATAGATAAATAGACGAGTAATAAATGAATAAATAAAGACACTTTGGTCATATTTTACAATTTGGTCAAAAATATATTATATAAAGAGAAATTTCTCATCTTATGAAATAGATAAATTAATACATGTATATACCAAAAGATAGACAATAAAATTATCTATTAGATGCCATCAACAAATTGTCGATAGATAGATAAATAGACGAGTAATTAACGAAAAAATTGGGACACTTTGGTCATATTTTACTATTTTTAGTCAAAAATATATAATATAAAGTGAAATTTCTCATCTTAGGAAATAGATAAATAGATACATGTAAAAACCAAAAGATAGACAATACAATTATCTATTAGATGCCATCAACAAATTTTCCATAGATAGATAAATAGACGAGTAATAAATGAAAAAATAAAGACATTTTGGTCATATTTTACAATTTTGTCAAAAATATATTATATAAAGTGACATTTCTCAAATTATGAAATAGATAAATTGATACATGTATATACGAAAAGATAGACATTAAAATTATCTATTAGATGCCATAAACAAATTGTCGATAGATAGATAAATAGATGAGTAATAAATGAAATAATTAAGACACTTTTGTCATATTTTACAATTTTTAGTCAAAAATATATTATATAAAGTGAAATTTATCCTCTTAAAAAATAGATAAATAGATACATGTATATACCAAAAGATAGACGATAAAATTATCTAATAGATGCCATGAACAAATTGTTGATAGATAGATAAATAGACGAGTAATTAATGAAGAAATGGGACACTTTGGTCATATTTTACATTTTTTTGTCAAAAATATAATATATAAAGTGAAATTTCTCATCTTAGGAAATAGATAAATAGATACATGTAAAAACCAAAAGATTGACAATAAAATTATCTATTAGATGCCATCAACAAATTTTCCATTGATAGATAAATAGACGAGTAATAAATGAATAAATAAAGACACTTTGGTCATATTTTACAATTTGGTCAAAAATATATTATATAAAGAGAAATTTCTCATCTTATGAAATAGATAAATTAATACATGTATATACCAAAAGATAGACAATAAAATTATCTATTAGATGCCATCAACAAATTGTCGATAGATAGATAAATAGACGAGTAATTAACGAAAAAATTGACACTTTGGTCATATTTTACTATTTTTAGTCAAAAATATATAATATACAGTGAAATTTCTCATCTTAGGAAATAGATAAATAGATACATGTAAAAACCAAAAGATAGACAATACAATTATCTATTAGATGCCATCAACAAATTTTCCATAGATAGATAAATAGACGAGTAATAAATGAAAAAATAAAGACATTTTGGTCATATTTTACAATTTTGTCAAAAATATATTATATAAAGTGACATTTCTCAAATTATGAAATAGATAAATTGATACATGTATATACGAAAAGATAGACATTAAAATTATCTATTAGATGCCATAAACAAATTGTCGATAGATAGATAAATAGATGAGTAATAAATGAAATAATTAAGACACTTTTGTCATATTTTACAATTTTTAGTCAAAAATATATTATATAAAGTGAAATTTATCCTCTTAAAAAATAGATAAATAGATACATGTATATACCAAAAGATAGACGATAAAATTATCTAATAGATGCCATGAACAAATTGTTGATAGATAGATAAATAGACGAGTAATTAATGAAGAAATGGGACACTTTGGTCATATTTTACATTTTTTTGTCAAAAATATAATATATAAAGTGAAATTTCTCATCTTAGGAAATAGATAAATAGATACATGTAAAAACCAAAAGATTGACAATAAAATTATCTATTAGATGCCATCAACAAATTTTCCATTGATAGATAAATAGACGAGTAATAAATGAATAAATAAAGATATTTTGGTCATATTTTACAATTTTGTCAAAAATATATTATATTAAGTGAAATTTCTCATCTTAAGAAATAGATATATTGATTTGAGGTTTGAGGTTGATTTGAGGTTGATTTGAGGTTGAGGTTGAATCCAAAACCTCACCTAAAAATAAAAATAAAAAATATATATAAATGAAAGAATGAATGAATAAATGAATGATAATTTTTTTAATCACATGCTTTTTTTCTAGACTATATAATTTTTATTAGTTACAGTGACACACATGTATGGTAACACTGGTAACCAATATGGTAACACTGCTAATGTGGATTTGAACAGAGAAGTATCAGCCAAGGTTTGTTTATATTATAATTTTCCTTTATAATTAATGTTTATGTGTATTTACAAGTCTATATAATAACATAACATAATTACTAATATCTGTTTATAATAATAATAACATAATAGTACCATAAATAACTTATTATATATTAATATTGTAATTAATTAATTATTAGCTAATGTATGCTGTGTTATTATGATTAGGGGTAGGGGACAGGCTTGGGGGGGACTGGGGGGTGGGGGAATAAGGGGACAGGCTTGGGGGGGACTGGGGGGTGGGGGAATAAGGGGACAGGCTTGGGGTACATAGAACACTGTTTTGAAACAAATAATGGGTATTTATTTAAACTAATGCCGTTCTGAAACAAATAATGGGTATTTATTTAAACTAATGCCGTTCTGAAACAAATAATGGGTATTTATTTAAACTTACGTACATGAGAATACGTACATGAGAATACGTACATGAGAATACGTACATGAGAATACGCACATGAGAATACGCACATGAATAAAATAAATACATGAAAATACACATGTGAAAAGAATACGCACATAAAAATACGCACATGAGAATATGCACATGGAAACAAAATACACACATGGGAAAATGAAATAATTATCCATGTGAAAATACACACACATGGGAAAATACACACATGAGAAAATACACACGTGGGAAAATACACACATGGGAAAATACACACACGTGGGAAAATACACACACGTGGGAAAATACACACACGGGAAAATACACACACGGGAAAATACACACATGGGAAAATACACACACGGGAAAATACACACATGGGAAAATACACACATGGGAAAATACACACATGGGAAAATACACACATGGGAAAATACGCACATGGGAAAATACACACATGGGAAAATACACACATGAGAAAATCTTTTGAATATATTTTTTAGGAGAGAGAGAGAGAGAGAGAGAGAGAGAGAGAGAGAGAGAGAGAGAGAGAGAGAGAGAGAGAGAGAGAGAATGCATGTATATGTATGAGAGAAATAGAGAGAGAGAGAGAGAATGTGTGTGTGTGCATGTATGTGTATGAGAGAGAGAGAGAGAGAGAGAGAGAGAGAGAGAGAGAGAGAGAGAGAATGTGTGTATGGGTACAGTACAGTATTACAGTACAGAATTACAGTATGGTAGGCCTATGGTATTTTATATATATGGTATTTTATTATTTATGTAATTATTCTCATGTATGTATTCTCATGTACGTATTCTCATGTACGTATTCTCATGTACGTATTCTCATGTAAGTATTCTCATGTACGTATTCTCATGTAAGTATTCTCATGTACGTATTCTCATGTACGTATTCTCATGTACGTATTCTCATGTATGTATATAGATGCTTATATATGTACACATATACACATGTATATACACACACTCACACACACGTATACAGGTACACACACACATACACACACACATACACACACACGTATATACACACACACACACACAAGTCATAAGTGTATATATTTTATTTCCATGACCTGTATTTTATTTTCCTATATGTCTTTTCAGGTTGGTTAAGGTGGTGGTTGTTTTTGTGTACATTGGAGTGCCAGGATTCCTCCAAAGTCTGCTAGGAAACAGGACCAGAAGAGCCAAACTAATGGTGTTCTGTTGCTTGGAATAGTGTGGAGGATTCAGTTGCTCCAGGTTGTTGGAGCCTCACTGGAACATCACTACGAGGAACCAACCCTCCAGTGAGTGTTAAAAACATTGTCATGTTGGTTTATAGACACACACACACACACACACACGCTCACACACATGTACACACACATATACATACACACACACACACACACACAGACAGACAGACACACACAGACACACATAGATAGATAGATAGATCATTTATTGACCACAGAATAATCAGTAACCTATACAATTTCATCTGAATATTGCTAACAACAAAGTACATTTATTTTCTTTCTTTATAACAATAAAGTACAAAATACAAAACAATTAACATCCTCAAAATGTCTGCTTGTAGTCCACAAAATTATCTATGCATTTCTAAACCTCCTCTCAACCTCAAACCTCACCTCAACTTCACCTCAACCCTCACCTCAACCTAAAATCTCACCTCAAATCTCACCTCAACCAAAAACCTCACCTCACATCTCACCTCAACCAAAAACCTCACCTCAAATCTCACCTCAACCTAAAACCTAAAAACATAGAACACTGTTTTTAAACAAATAATGGGTATTTATTTAAACTTACGTACATGAGAATACGTACATGAGAATACGTACACGAGAATACGTACATGAGAATACGTACATGAGAATACGTACATGAGAATACGTACATGAGAATACTTACATGTGAATACGTACATGAGAATACGTACATGAGAATACGTACATGAGAATACGTACATGAGAATACGTACATGAGAATACGTACATGAGAATACGTACATGAGAATACGTACATGAGAATACGTACATGAGAATACATACAAGAGAATACGTACATGAGAATACGTACATTATACTGGTGTACAGTTGCCAAAAAATGCATTTTGGTATCTGGACTTAACAAGGTCAGGTCACGGTAGTCTGCCCAGGTTAGGTCCCGGTAGTCTGCCCAGGTTAGGTCCAGGTAGTCTGCTGTGGTCTAGGTCAGGTCAGGTCAGACTAGTTTCCAAATTATGTTTGTAATAATAACAAAAATACAGTATTGTGTAAAAAACAGCAATAATAACGGTAATACAGTATTGTGTAAAAAACAGCAACAATAACGGTAATACAGTATTGTGTAAAAAACAGCAATAATAACGGTAATACAGTATTTAGTAAAAAAAACAGCAACAATAATGGTAATACAGTATTGTGTAAAAAACAGCAGCAATAACGGTAATACATTACAGTTAAACCTCGTTATTTCGGACCCCGTTATAACGGATTTCTGTTATAACGGACACAATCCGCTGGAGATTTTTTTTCAGAATTTTGGTTTCTCTATTTTTTTCTATTATGTTTTTTACATTATACAGTACAGTAGGAGTATTATTTACACATCATTACATACCTATTTATGTATATGTACAGTTGACTCTCGAATAAATCCGAGGAGTTCTTATACAAAATGAGTGAAATCATTATGAACATGTCACGAAATGATATCACTGTTTTCTGCGAAGCGTGTGTGTGTGTGTGTGTACGTGTATGTGTGTGTGTGTGTGTGTATGTGTGTGTGTGTATGTATGTGTATGTGTGTGTGTGTGTATGTGTATGTGTGTGCGTGTGTCTACGTGTATGTGTGTGTGTGTGTGTGTGTGTGTGTGTGTCTACGTGTATGTGTGTGTGTGTGTGTGTGTGTGTGTGTGTGTACGTGTATGTGTGTGTGTGTGTGTGTATGTGTATGTGTGTGTGTGTGTGTGTGTGTATGTGTATGTGTGTGTGTGTGTGTGTGTATGTGTATGTGTATGTGTGTGTGTGTGTGTGTGTATGTGTATGTGTGTGTGTGTGTGTCTTTGGTAATTAATGTTTATGTGTATTTACAAGTCTATATAATAACATAACATAATTACTAATATCTGCTTATAATAATAATAATATAATAGTACCATAAATAACTGTTATTATATATTAATACAGTAATTAATTATTATTATGTGCGTAGAACACCGTTCTGAAACAAATAATGGGTATTTATTTAAACTAATGACGTTCGGAAACAAATAATTGGTTTTTATTTAAACTAACGATGTTCTGAAACATATAATGAGTATTTATTTAAACTAATGATGTTCTGAAACAAATAATTGGTTTTTATTTAAACTAACACTGTTTTGAAACAAGGTGCTGCTTGTTGACGTAAGTTTTCTGTATGTATCTTTTCTATTGTTGGTGTGTTTGTATGTGTGTACGGGTACAGTACAGTATTACAGTACAGAATTACAGTACGGTAGGCCTATGGTATTTTATAATCTACCAGTACGGTATGAAATTATGGTATGATTATTCTTGTTAAGTATGAATACCAAAATATGTTACTTTTTGGTGACTTTTCCGTACCCTTTCCATACTTTATTTAAATTGGAATATACATACATAGAATAAATGTGCTGAATTATACCGAAAAAGTGCTAAATTGTAGCAGTACAGTACAGTACAGTATGGTACTGTAAGGTACATTACAGTATGGTACAGTATGGTACGTGTAAAGTGTACTATATTGTACTACAGCTAACACAAAAGAAATCGTCACACCAGTTGAAATCCGTAACCACGGATAATTTACTAACCTTATAATATTATTTAGGATGATTGAAACAAATGTTTTTTATGTCATGAAGCCTGTCCCCCTATTCCTGCACCCCCCAGTCACCCTCCAAGCCTGTCCCCTTCTCCCACACCCCCTTAACCTATTGAGTCTAGTTTTAAAAGGTTTGAACATCACAGTTGTCAAAGCTCTGCTAGTTTATTAATCCTGCAATTTGATGAGGACACAACTTCTGACCCCCAGTGTACATAAGGCCATCTGTGCTTATCTGGTTGGTACCACAATGAATTCAGTGGTATTGTGGTTGGGTGAAGGTAACTAATTATTGACCCCAACCCTGCAAGGTGTGGTCAGTTACTAATGATTTTATTGTTTACAGGTTACTTGAGTGTGTTGAGCAGCTTGGTCCACTACTATTGGTACCATGATCCTGACCAGATGTGAAAATAATGCTTGTGTTAGTTAATGTTTAAACAAACCGGTGGAAGTGGTGGAATATTAGTGGTGCTAAGAAAGTTATCAAGAATGTAGGGGAGATCAAGTGATTGAGATCTGCCATGTGTCTTCAGATTAAAACCCAACACAAATCTTCTCATTGTTAAGGTGAGGATTACATGCTGTTATACCATTGCTAGTAACTGTGGTGGTCTATATGTTATTGTTGAAACACTTGCATCAAAGTAATCTATGTCAATGTCTACATGAAACATTGTAATGGCAGAAACCAAAAATTGCACTGGTTTAAGATTTTACAGTGTAACATTGACCTTTTTAGAATATACAGTTGCCAAAAAAGGTACTGCGACACCTATTGATACAACTTTAAATATATTAATGTCCATAGTTGTTTGTAGGGATTATAAGTATGTATTACAGAAGGATATGTATATTTCCTTCTGTTATACATGCTTATAGTCCATATACAAATAGTTGTGGATATTACTATGGTTAAAGTTCTATCAAGATTTGTCGCAATACCTTTTTTGGCAACTGTACACCAGTGTAATACCATATTTTGTTGAAATAGGGTCAAATTTAACTGCCCTTTTTGAAATGTCTACCAGTTATGCACTATATGACAAGGTAATTGAATTTTCAGGTTAGTTAACAGGTTGTTGGAGCCTCACTGGAGCATCACTACGAGGAACCCTCCAGTGAGTGTTAAAAACATTGTCAGGTCGGTTTATAGGGGTGCGGGAGTAGAGGACACACACACACACACACACACACACCTGTGAATCCTGTGAAGAAGTTGGAAGCAATCAGCCCCGCTAGACATGGTGCTGTGCTTCGGGGTCGCGATGGGTCGCCTCCCCTGGGTAAGTGAAGTCGCCGTCCGCCCGTCGAAGAGCCAACCAGTCTATTATTGAGTTGATTGGGGCACGGGAGTAGTAGTGAGGGAGATGTGGCTCGTCCGGTACATCTTGTAGAAATTGGTCAAGTCTTGATTTAAAGTGGTGAGGGCTGGTATTGTCGTGGTAGTGAGTTGAAGAGCGCTGGACCACGTATGGAAAAGGAATTGCTCCTAAGCGTCTTCACTCTTGTTAGGGCCCGAGGGTGAACTCTACCTATGTTGCAGAGTTGACCTAGTCGTTGGTGCTCGTGGAAGCGTAGGTCTATGTCATTGGAACATAGGCCCTGCATTGTCTTCCAGACATAGAGAATCAGGTATCGTTCTCTACGCCGCTCCAGAGAGTACAGTTTGAGGGTATTGATTCGCCCCCAATAGTTTACATCTTTTACAGTTGATATGCGGTAAGTAAATGATCTTTGTACCGATTCAAGTGCTTGGATATCCCCAGGTCTCCAAGGGGACCACAACTGGCAGCAATATTCCAACAAGGGGACAACCAGCGATTTGTACAAGATCAACATCGGAAAGGGGTCTCTTGTCTTGAAGGTGCGGAGTATCCAACCCAGTTGACCACGCGCTTTTTTCACTATATATTGGTAATGTGTAATGAAAATGTAGCGTCGTTTGAGAGGCAGACACCAAGGTCTCTGACGCAGGGCTGGGTAACAATGATGGAGCCATCAGGTGCTTCATAGGATGCATTTGGTAGTTGGGTTGGTGTTGTTGAATATCTAAGATGGTCGAATTTGTTATTATTAAATTTCATGTTATTGATGTTGGCCCATGCATATATTTCCTCTAGATCATTTTGTAGGAGGACAGCATCTTCATTAGTATTAATAACTTTAGTGATTTGCGTGTCATCAGCGAAAGAAGTGACAGTGGAGTTGGTGATGTTTGAGTCTATGTCGTGGATGTGGACAAGAAACAGTAGTGGTCCCAGGACAGAGCCTTGAGGAACACCACTCAGGACAGACGACACAGACGACATGGCTCCACTGACAGCGACAAATTGGGTTCTGTTGGTTAAAAATGCAGATATCCAAAGACCGAGTTGACCAGAGATTCCCAGGTTGCGCAGCTTATGGAGCAGAACCCCGTGGTCAACCTTGTCGAAAGCCTTTGAAAAGTCAAGGTACACTACATCAATCATAGTATTGAGTTCAAGGGAGGTGATGAGCCGATCGTGATGAGCAAGAAGTTGAGATAGACACGATCGACCTCTCCTGAAACCATGTTGTCCATCATTCATTTTGTTTGAGTCTTCGAGATATGTAGTGATTTTCTTGGTGATTATTTTTTCAAGTACTTTGATGATGTGCGAGGTGAGAGCTATGGGCCTATAGTTATTTGCCTCACCTCACGAACCTCCTTTAAAAACTGGGGTGATTTTCGCCGATCTGAGGAGATGTGGCGCGATACCAGTAGCAAGGGAGTTTCGGTAAAATATGAGCAGTGGCTTTGCCAACATATCCGCACATCTTTTAAGAAAGATTGCTGGTATATGGTCAGGGCCGGCCGCTGAGTTGTTGCTTAGAGTTTTAATGGCTTCAATTATGTCAGTAGTGTTAATGGTGATGTTGTGAAGTTGTTGGTCTTGGTTGGCTTGGTCTGTAGACATGAAGAAATCTACTGGACAGTTGATAGTTTTTTTCTTGAAGTGGTATGCTAAAAACTGTTCGTATTGTTTTCTTATTAGATCACTTATTTCTTGGGAGTCAGTTATTGTCTTGCCACCTTCCTTAAGAGGACCAACAGGGGTCTTTATTTTTGACTTCTTAAAGGCGTATGTATAGAAATATTTTGGGTTTTCTTTTATACTTTTCACAGCCATCGCTTCTTTGTGAACAAGCTCACATGTGGTGGAATCTACTAGGGCTGCATTTATGCCTGAAATATGCTCGGTTAATCGTTCAAATCTGTCGTTGTTCGTAGTTTTGTTCAATTTCTTTTTTAATTTTCCTCTTTTTCTCATGAGAAGCCTTCTGTCCTTTGGTATTATTGAATACTTGGTAATTCTGCTTGACCTCGGTGGTACATTTTGAATCGAGGCTTTTAGAAAAGTGTCCAGTATTAGGTTTAGTTGGTCGTTAGGGTTGAGGTGGTCAAGGGAGGTGGACCAGTCAGTTGAGTTAAGGAACTCACATAAACCATCCCATGACACGTCTTGACTAAAAAAAAATTTAGGTCAGAGAAGTTGGTAGGTAATTCACATACTTTAGTAAAGTTTGGTTCTGTCACTGAAGATTTTATGTTAGTGGTGATTTTGATCAAATTATGATCGCTCAGGTTGGTTATTAATACTTCATGGTTGTATATTAAGTCCTCGTTGTTAGTAAAAAAAACCAAGTCAAGGATGTTGTTTTGACGAGTTGGAGTTGTAATTACTTGGGTAAGGAAGAAGTCTTGGACAAAAGATTGTAGATGGAGTGCCTGGGATCGGTCACTGGATGAGCCTCTGTTAATGGAGTCCGTGGACCAATCTATAATGGGTAGATTAAAATCTCCCGTAATTATGAGCGTAGGTTGGGGAGTAAAGGTATCAAGTAGAGCACGAATGGCATTGATGGTTTTGAGAAAGGCTTCGATGGGGCAGTCTGGTGGACGATAAATGATGGTAAAGATGAGGTCTAACTTCTTTATATAGATGAGTTGGGCCTCAGTATATGAGTTTGACTTGGAAAAGAGAACTTGGGTATCAGGTGTAAGTTCTTCTCTTATATATGTAATGACACCACCTTTCTTTCTGTTAGTGCGGTCTGTGTGTATGATATTATAGTTATTAATATGTACCTCCGCATCTTTGATGTTATGGTTCAGATGGGACTCGGTGAAGGATGTAATTAGGGCATGAGAATCTGTCATTAATTCCTTAATAAGTGGTAATTTTTCATTGAATCTATAAGGAATTAGACCTTCTATGTTTGCAGTCAATATATTATTTAATACTGGCGTTGGAGGAACGGCTGAGGATGGGCCATGTTGGGTAGGGGGACTGGGTGATGTTGGTGCTGGTCCCTTTGTATTGGCAAAAGCCTCATTAATTGTGCTATAGTCATTCTATTTCGTACTGACCCACAAGGCTGTGTCTCCTTCCGAGTACACTGTTGCCATATCTAATTAACGGTACCCTATGACAACTCCAAAGAGAATGGGAACAAATTAGTTCTCTTTATATTAGTATGTATGTGACCTCAGTCACCTCACTCTCCACACCCCGGACATTCCTGGGTCGGAAGTAGTGGCAACGTCTTTTGATTGAAATGCCACATCACACATGAAATATCTTCTCTATTTTACGTACATAGCAATTGTTCGTATCATATACCATTAAATGAAAAATTAATTGTGTGTAGAAAATTTCATGTCAATATACTCTCGTTAGTGGACAGTTTCCTTTATGTGGTGAATGCTTTGATTCAAGATTTGGCAACACCGCGGTCACCTCCTCACGGGTCAGTACAAAATAGAAATACTATAGTTGGGCCTTCATCTCCTGGATGTCTAAGAATAAAAAATGTCGTGAGTCATCGTTGCGTTGATATTGGCTGGTAGGTTGGTTAGTAGACTGCTGGTGATATGTGTGGTGGAAGGGTATGTTCCACCTGGTATATTAGTGTCAGTGGGTGTAGGTGTAGGTGTAGGTGTAGGTGTAGGTGTAGGTGTAGGTGTGGTTGGGGGTTGTGGTTGGTAGCGTCGAGTGCCTTTTAGGTGAAGATAAGGGCATTCTAGGTATAGGCAAAGTCTGTCTTTTTCGGAATGTTTGCATATAACGGGATGATAGTTGGTGCAAGTTTGAGATGTGCAACCCCTTTTTGTGTTCCGACCATAAATTCTGTACTTGTAGCAGACTTTGGGGTGAGCATAGTTGCACTTTTTTCCTGAGCGTCCATATTTGCAGCAATGAGTTTTATAAAATTTGCAGATTTTTATCTTCTTATTATCATTATTATTTTTATTATTTTATTATTTTATTATTATTATTATTTTTATTATTAGAGTTAGAGGTGTTTGTGGTAGAAGGCAAGGTTGGATTGACTGGGGGGTTAGGTTTGTTAGGGTCAACCGAGGCCGTTTGTAGTGACTGCTCAGTGTCACTACATTCTTGTTCACTGTCATTTTCATTTTCTATAGTATCATTTTGTAGGTTATCAGAGGCAGCGTTAATTATTACTTCCAACGGCTGCTTGCACACACTAACATCTTGATCACTGTTGTTTTTGCTTTCATTCTCTATAGTCTCCCCCGCATCAATGAGAAGATTAGAGACAAAAGCAAATTTTCGATCATAATCCTCGTCATTCATCGAGGTACGAACACAAAGTTCACACTTGTATTTATGTCGAGTCGTGAACCAATTGACTAGTGCATATGCTGGTAATTTGGAACAGTTTGGATGAATATATTTATCACATTTCTTGCACTTTATGCTTTCTAAAACACAGAGTTTAGAACATATAACACATGATTGCTCTGGTGGGGGTAAATTAGTACGTGACATTGTGTTGGTTTAGAATTTGGGTCGGGGTTAGTCAGCTGTTCAGGTGGCCGGGGTGGGAAGGCAGGGAGGGGGGGGGGGTTATCGGCAGTTATCGACTGTTTCTGTTGACATCACAGCCCACCTGCACATGCGCAAACATCAGGAACAGGGTCGAATGGACGGTATAGCCTGGGAATTTCTATTATACACTGTTACTGTGACTAAGTCCAGCTACACCAATAATCCAGAACCTGACAACTTGTTCCTTTGCCACTTATAGAGCTTTATGGGCGTTTGGGAGTGTGTATGGGGAATATTAACACAGGAATTAACACTGGGAATCGGAGCTCAATTGTAACACGTCTTTACTCCACGACACCGACTGACACACACACACACCTGAGATGAAGTTCGTTCCGTAGTGGGACCAGGGCCACGCGAAGCGCCGCCCTCATGTAGTGCGTGTAATGTGTTGCAGTATGCTGTTACCTTCCGTAGTGGTGTGGTAGTGTGGTAGTGATGGTTTGTCTGGTATGTTTCTTAAAAATTGGTCTAAATTCTTCTTAAAATTTTCTAGTGTTGTATTTTGTTTTCTTATATTCTTGGGTAGTTTGTTGTATAATTTCGGCCCTTGTATTGCAATAGAGCTTTCTTTCAATGTTTGAATTCTTCTCCATGTGCCTGTGATGGTTGGTACTATACATAATAACCCTCTCCGTCCACTGTTGCCAGTTGTAATGGCGTTAGGAGGCTCTAAGTTGGGGACCTGTCCATTAATTATTTTCCAGATATATATGACTATGTATCTCTCTCTTCTTCTCTCTAGTGAGTATAAGTTCAAGTATTTTAATCTTTGCCAGTAATTCACGTTGTTTAGGCCTGCAATTCTGTTCGTGTATGTCCTCTGAACGGCTTCCAGTTTTCTTATATCTCCGATTCTCGTAGGACTCCACAGTTGGCAGCAGTATTCCAGCATTGGTAGAACTAACGACTTGCTCTAGTTTCTCTTGTTCTAAATGTACGTAGAATCCATCCTATTGTTTGTCTAGTTCTGGTTACAGTGCTGTCTATTTGTTGGTTGAAGGTGGCGTGGTCACTTAATATTATACCTAGATCGCGTACTTGGTTTGTTTGGGCGATGATTGCTGCATTTGGTGTTTCGTAGATGCTTATATGGTGTTGGAATTTTGGATGTTTGTAGCTCAGTAGTTCGAACTTTGTGCTGTTGAATTCCATGTTGTTATTGTTTGTCCATTGGTATATCTTTGCTAGATCACTTTGCATCAATCCTTTATCTTCTTCATATTTTATACTTTTCAGCAGTCTGGTGTCATCTGCAAACGATGTAGCTTTGCAGTAGTTCATATTTTTGTCTATGTCACTTATATAGATAAGGAATAACAGTGGACCTAGTACCGATCCCTGCGCCACGCCACTTTTCACTTCTGTTATTTCTGATTCTACTCCTTTAACCACCACTGTCTGGGTTCTGATGAAAAAAACCCGTATCCACTCGATCAGTTTACCGCCAATTCCAATGTGACTCAGTTTCTCTATAAGTATTGAATGGTCTACTTTGTCAAACGCTTTTGCGAAGTCTAGGTATATTACATCTACACCAGTTTCATTTTCGAGATAGTTGAGTATGTCCATTCGGTGTTGTAATAGTTGGTACAAACATGACCTCCCTTGTCTGAATCCATGTTGTCCTGGGTTAAATAGCATATTTTCCTCTAGAAATGTAATTATTTTCTTCACGATGATTTTTTCATACACTTTTATGACATGCGATGTTAAAGCAACTGGTCTATAATTTTTACTTTAGGTTCGGTCTCCTCCTTTGTATATCGGTGTTATTGCACCATGTTTCAGTTTGGTTGGTATTTCTCCTGTGTCCATGGATGTTTACCATAACTTGTATAATGGTATAGAGAGGCTTCGTGCACATTGCTTTAATAATATGGCTGGGATTTTGTCCGGTCCTGCTGCAGCCTCCTTGTTCATTGTTGCTATGTTGTGTTCTATATCTATTTCGTTAAATTCGATGTCATTTATCTCATTACCTCGTGTGTTTTGCTGTGTGTTTGTATGTCTCGTATGGTTTTGTCGAGGTTCACTGAAGGCTGAAACGTATTGTTTGTTCAGTGTTTCAGAAATTCCTCTAGGATCTGTGATTAGTCTTCCGTTTTTGCTGATGGGTCCGATGTTAGTGTGTACTGTTGCCTTGGATCTGGCATAGGAATAAAAATATTTGGGGTTTTCACTGATCGCATCTATGGCGCGTTTTTCTCCTGTTTGTTGTTCGTCTATGAACGATATTGATCATTTATTTTCGATGATGGCAATCTTGTGTCGGATTTTTTCACGGTTTGGTGATTTTGTTGTCCTTAATTGTTTGGTTAGTCTGCTCCTTTTTTTCATCAGAATTTTTGGTTCTCGTGGAATTCCCCTGCGTTGTGGCTTCTTCCTTTTCGGTGTATGAGGGGCGCATATTTCGAATAACTTTGAATGAATAGTCTCAAACATTTCGGTGCAGGTCATATTGTCCAGTTCTTGGTTCCAGTTGATGTTGGTTATTTCTTCGTTGATGTTGTTCCAGTCAGTGTTTTTATTAAAAAAGTTGATAGAGGCCAATGATTCTAGGTTTAGTGGTTTATCTATAGTTTCTTCTTCATATATATTTGTTTCTATTATCACTAGTCTGTGATCAGATAATATAGTATCTTCTACACTTACTTTATTTATAAGTTCTGGAGTGTTGATAAATATTAGGTCTATAATATTTTTTCCTCTAGTGGGTTCCTTCACCATCTGTTCCATCATAAATTCGTTTGCTAGATTAATTAGTGTGGCAGAGTGTAGTCTATCAGTGGCGGTTCCTCCATGGATGTTCTGAGTATTCCACTGAATAATCGGTAAATTTAGGTCTCCATTTACTAAAGTTGTTGGTTCCGGTGTTCCTAGTTTATTTTTTGTTTCAGTTAATATGTTAGTGAATTGTAATAAACTTTGTGCTGAACACCCTGGTGGTCGGTAGACTGTAGCTACAAGCATATTCAGATGTGCTATGTGGAGTATGATATATTCAGTTTCACCGTCAGATCCTGTACACAACATTCTGGTTTGAGTCGACCAGTCATTTCTCACATATACTATCACTCCGCCTTTTTTCTTTCCTGGTAATCTGTCTCCTCTAAAGTGTTGAAACTTGGTCATTTTTATTTCTCCATTTTGTTTTCTTTTCTTAAGTGTGATTCGGTGCAACATATTAAAACTGAGTTGTACGTTTCAGCTAGTTCTTCTATCATAGCTATCTTGTAACGTTTATTTCTTGTTAATTAATATATCCTCTATGTTACAGCACACTATTGTTTTCTGCTTTATGTTGATGTCTGGTTCTTTTTGTGTAACAGTCTCGTGATCGATATGGTACATGTGGTGGCTGTGTGTCGTAATTAATTTTTTGAGTTAGTTTCTGTCTACTCTGTGCATCTCATGGTACGTCTTATGATTAAATTCTTGGCTGCAATAAATGCTGGACACTCCCTGTCGAACACGGAATGGTATGTATCTGCCCTGGATGTTTTCATGCAGTGATCACATTTCAAATTCCTTTTTTCATTACAGTCTTTTGACAGGTGATCTTTGTTACAATATCCGCAACACGGGTTTGGTTCAGTACATCTGGCGGTTTTGTGACCATACTCCATGCATTTTCCGCATCTTAAAACCCAATAGTGGTCATATGCGATGCACCGAGACATGTGTATATATACACGTCCTCCATTGTTCATAATTGTGTTCCTGATACGAGGAGATGTTCCTATAATAACCGTTTTATATCCTGGGGCCCCAGGCTTCGAGAACAAGACCTTTATTTCGTTCTCTTCATCTATTAGCTGTGTTATGTTAGAGTTTGTCTCTGTTATCGACTGCGCAATCTCTGAGTCTTCAATTGTGTTTGGTACATGCGTCACTGCTATTTTGGACCTCAGTTTCCTCTCGTACGAGAGTTCATAGTTGTCGTAATCCTCTGTTTGTTTCAGTGCTCCAATACCTCGATTTTTTGCTTCATTATTAGGAAACACTAGTTTTATGGCATTGTCACTTACCGTTTTCATGGCCACTGTTGGTACGGTTTTTAGTGCATTTATAATATCAACGTTATTCTCTTCTGTTACACTTATTCCATTTTTACTCTTCATATATACAGCTTGTTGGTTGAAATCTGATTTAACATGGTTTGTAGAATATGTGGCTTCGGCATATGTTTTTTTCTTGTGTTCTGTTTTCTCTTTTTCAACTTTCTGGGCAATCTTTTTTACGTCAGCTCTAAGTTCAGTAATAGCAAGTACTAGTTTGTTGTATTGTTTACCACTATCGGCCTCACCTGTACCCTGGCGTTCACTATTGTTGTCGGCAGTCTCAGAGTTCAGTAATAGCAAGTACTAGTTTGTTGTATTGTTTACCACTATCGGCCTCACCTGTACCCTGGCGTTCACTATTGTTGTCGGCAGTCTCAGAGTTCAGTAATAGCAAGTACTAGTTTGTTGTATTGTTTACCGGTATCGGCCTCACCTGTACCCTGGCGTTCACTATTGTTGTCGGCAGTCTCAGAGCTCAAACTACCGGGGTAACCTATGACGTCATCACAACATTGGTCGTCCTTCTCACACTGTGCCTGGATCCATGCTGCCAAAAGTGGATAGTTCCCAGTCTTTGTCTGCTGCCAAAAGTGGATAGTTCCCAGTCTTTGTCTGCTGCCAAAAGTGGATAGTTCCCAGTCTTTGTCTGCTGCCAAAAGTGGATAGTTCCCAGTCTTTGTCTGCATGCAATCCTCACACACGTACTGAATCCTCGATATGAAGTATTTAATAGCCATGTAATACGGCATGTTAGTACATTTCACATGAAAATAACCATAACACAGGTCGCACTTGATAGCAGCTTTTTCAAAATCACCGGTACACTTTCTGCACTGTATTCCTGATTCCGGTGTTGTTAGTTTATTTGGTATAAGTTTTTCCATGTTTGCTTCATACACCACGATGGTTCAAACACAGACTGTTATTCCAAGCATTAGTTCAAGTCACGATTTAGATCACTAACGGAGCACACTTGTCAGACGTCCTACCCCAACGGTGGTTGGACACACACACCACACACAAACATACATACACACACATACGTACACACACATGCACGTACACACACACACACGTATACACACACACACACACACATACACACACACACACACACACACACACACACATACACACACACACACACACACACACACACACACAGACACACACACACACGTACACACACATGTACACACACACACACACACACACACACACACGTACACACACACACACACACACACACACACGTACACACACATGTACACGTACACATTCATCATGTAAATATCTTTCTCATAATTAATTATATTGTAATTTGTATATTTTCATCTTTAGTGCTGCCAGCCCCTATATAAACCATTTATTATTATTATTATTATTTACATACACACGTACACACACACATACACATGTACACACACACACACACACACATATACACACGTATATATGGTGTTATTGTCTGAGGTTGATATTTCTATGTGCGTATGAGGGTGTGTGTGTACGTATGGAGTGTATTTATTATTGGCAACACTGCTTTTATTATTGGCAACAATTTCTTTCATATTTTACTATTTTTAGTAAAAAAATATCTTATATAAAGTAAAATTTCGTATCTTAAGAAATATTAACCAAAAGATAGACGATAAAATTATCTATTAGATGCCATCAACAAATTGTTGATAGATAGATAAATAGACGAGTAATTGACGAAGAAATGGGACACTTTGGTAATATTTCACAATTTTTAGTCAAAAATATAATATATAAAGTGAAATTTCTCATCTTAGGAATAAAATAAATAGATAGATGTATAAACCAAAAGATAGACAATAAAATGATTTATTAGATGCCATCAATAAATTGCAGATAGATAGATAAATAGACGACTAATAAATGAAATAATTAAGACACTTTTATCATATTTTACAATTTTTTTGTAAAAAATATAATATATAAAGTGAAATTTCTCATCTTAGGAATAAGATAAATAGATACATGTATATACCAAACGATAGACAATAAAATTATCTATTAGATGCCATCAACAAATTGTCGATAGATAGATAAATAGACGAGTAATAAACGAAAGAATTAAGACACTTTGGTCATATTTAACTATTTTTAGTCAAAAATATAATATATAAAGTGAAATTTCTCATCTTAGGAAATAGATAAATAGATATATGTATATACCAAAAGATACACAATAAAATTATCTATTAGATGCCATAAACAAATTATCGATAGATAGATAAATAGACGAGTAATAAATGAATTAATTAAGACACTTTTGTCATATTTTACAATTTTTGGTCAAAAATATATTATATAAAGTGAAATTTCTGATCTTATTAAATTGATAAATTGAAACATGTATATACGAAAAGATAGACAATAAAATTATCTATTAGATGCCATCAACGTATTGTCGAAAGAAAGATAAATAGATGAGTAACAAAAAAGAAAATAAGACATTTTTGACATATTTTACTATTTTTAGTCAAAAATATATTATATAAAGTAAAATTTCGAATCTTAGGAAATAGATAAATAGATACATGTATATACCAAAAGATAGACAATAAAATTATCTATTAGATGCCATCAACAAATTGTCAATAGATAGATAAATAGACGAGTAATAAATGAAACAATTAAGACCCTTTTGTCATATTTTACAATTTTTAGTCAAAAATATATTATATAAAGTGAAATGTCTCTTCTTAAAAAATAGATAAATAGATACATGTATATACCAAAAGATAGACGATAAAAGTATCTATTAGATGCCATCAACAAATTGTCGATAGATAGATAAATAGACGAGTAATAAATGAAACAATTAAGACACTTTTGTCATATTTTACAATTTTTAGTCAAAAATATATTATATAAAGTGAAATTTCTCATCTTATTAAATTGATAAATTGATACATGTATATACCAAAAGATAGACAATAAAAGTATCTATTAGTTGCCATCAACAAATTGTCGATAGATAGATAAATAGATGAGTAATAAATAAGAAAATTAAGACACTTTTATCATATTTTACAATTTTTAGTAAAAAATATATTATATAAAATGAAATTTCTCATCTTAGGAAATAGATAAATTGATACATGTATATACCAAAAAATAGACAATAAAATTATCTATTTAATGCGATCAACAAATTGTCGATAGATAGATAAATAGATGAGTAATAAATGAAATAATTAAGACACTTTTGTCATATTTTACAATTTTTAGTCAAAAATATATTATATAAAGTGAAATTGTTCATCTTATTAAATAGATAAATTGATTCGTGGTTTGAGGTTGATTTGAGGTTTGAGGTTGATTTGAGGTTTGAGGTTGATTTGAGGTTTGAGGTTGAGGTTGAACCCAAAACCTCACCTAAAAATAGAAAAATAAATATATATAAATGAAAGAATGAATGAATGAATGAATGATAATTTTTTTATTCACATGCTTTTTTTTCTAGACTATATAATTTTTAATAGTTACAGTGACACACATGTATGGTAACACTGGTAACCAATATGGTAACACTGCTAATGTGGTTTGAACAGAGAAGTATCAGCCAAGGTTTGTTTATATTATAATTTTCCTTTATAATTAATGTTTATGTGTATTTACAAGTCTATATAATAACATAACATAATTATTTATATCAGTTTATAATAATAATAACATAATAGTACCAAAAATAACTGTTATTATATATTAATATTGTAATTAATTATTAGTATGTGCTTAGAATACCGTTTTGAAACAAATAATGGGTATTTATTTAAACTAACACCGTTTTTAAACAAATAATTGTTTTTTATTTAAACTAACACTGTTTTGAAACAAGGTGCTGCTTGTTGACATAAGTTTTCTGTATGTATCTTTTCTATTGTTGGTGTGTTTGTATGTGTGTACGGGTACAGTACAGTATTACAGTACAGTATTACAGTACAGAATTACAGTACGGTAGGCCTATGGTATTTTATAATCTACCAGTACGGTATGAAATTATGGTATGATAATTCTTGTTAAGTCCGAATACCAAAATATGTTACTTTTTGGTGACTTTTCCGTACCCTTTCCATACTTTATTTAAATTGGAATATACATACATAGAATAAATGTGCTGAATTGTACCGAAAAAGTGCTAAATTGTAGCAGTACAGTACAGTACAGTATGGTACTGTAAGGTACATTACAGTATGGTATGGTACATTACAGTATGGTACAGTATGGTACGTGTAAAGTGTACTATATTGTACTACAGCTAACACAAAAGAAATCGTCACACCAGTTGAAATCCGTAACCACGGATAATTTACTAACCTTATAATATTATTTAGGATGATTGAAACAAATGTTTTTTATGTCATGAAGCCTGTCCTCCTATTCCTGCACCCCCCAGTCACCCTCCAAGCCTGTCCCCTTCTCCCACACCCCCTTAACCTATTGAGTCTAGTTTTAAAAGGTTTGAACATCACAGTTGTCAAAGCTCTGCTAGTTTATTAATCCTGCAATTTGATGAGGACACAACTTCTGACCCCCAGTGTACATAAGGCCATCTGTGCTTATCTGGTTGGTACCACAATGAATTCAGTGGTATTGTGGTTGGGTGAAGGTAACTAATTATTGACCCCAACCCTGCAAGGTGTGGTCAGTTACTAATGATTTTATTGTTTACAGGTTACTTGAGTGTGTTGAGCAGCTTGGTCCACTACTATTGGTACCATGATCCTGACCAGATGTGAAAATAATGCTTGTGTTAGTTAATGTTTAAACAAACCGGTGGAAGTGGTGGAATATTAGTGGTGCTAAGAAAGTTATCAAGAATGTAGGGGAGATCAAGTGATTGAGATCTGCCATGTGTCTTCAGATTAAAACCCAACACAAATCTTCTCATTGTTAAGGTGAGGATTACATGCTGTTATACCATTGCTAGTAACTGTGGTGGTCTATATGTTATTGTTGAAATACTTGCATCAAAGTAATCTATGTCAATGTCTACATGAAACATTGTAATGGCAGAAACCAAAAATTGCACTGGTTTAAGATTTTACAGTGTAACATTGACCTTTTTAGAATATACAGTTGCCAAAAAAGGTACTGCGACACCTATTGATACAACTTTAAATATATTAATGTCCATAGTTGTTTGTAGGGATTATAAGTATGTATTACAGAAGGATATGTATATTTCCTTCTGTTATACATGCTTATAGTCCATATACAAATAGTTGTGGATATTACTATGGTTAAAGTTCTATCAAGATTTGTCGCAATACCTTTTTTGGCAACTGTACACCAGTGTAATACCATATTTTGTTGAAATAGGGTCAAATTTAACTGCCCTTTTTGAAATGTCTACCAGTTATGCACTATATGACAAGGTAATTGAATTTTCAGGTTAGTTAACAGGTTGTTGGAGCCTCACTGGAGCATCACTACAAGGAACCCTCCAGTGAGTGTTAAAAACATTGTCAGGTCGGTTTATAGGGGTGCGGGAGTAGGGGACACACACACACACACACACCTGTGAATCCTGTGAAGAAGTTGGAAGCAATCAGCCCCGCTAGACATGGTGCTGTGCTTCGGGGTCGCGATGGGTCGCCTCCCCTGGGTAAGTGAAGTCGCCGTCCGCCCGTCGAAGAGCCAACCAGTCTATTATTGAGTTGGTTGGGGCACGGGAGTAGTAGTGAGGGAGATGTGGCTCGTCCGGTACATCTTGTAGAAATTGGTCAAGTCTTGATTTAAAGTGGTGAGGGCTGGTATTGTCGTGGTAGTGAGTTGAAGAGCGCTGGACCACGTATGGAAAAGGAATTGCTCCTAAGCGTCTTCACTCTTGTTAGGGCCCGAGGGTGAACTCTACCTATGTTGCAGAGTTGACCTAGTCGTTGGTGCTCGTGGAAGCGTAGGTCTATGTCATTGGAACATAGGCCCTGCATTGTCTTCCAGACATAGAGAATCAGGTATCGTTCTCTACGCCGCTCCAGAGAGTACAGTTTGAGGGTATTGATTCGCCCCCAATAGTTTACATCTTTTACAGTTGATATGCGGTAAGTAAATGATCTTTGTACCGATTCAAGTGCTTGGATATCCCCAGGTCTCCAAGGGGACCACAACTGGCAGCAATATTCCAACAAGGGGACAACCAGCGATTTGTACAAGATCAACATCGGAAAGGGGTCTCTTGTCTTGAAGGTGCGGAGTATCCAACCCAGTTGACCACGCGCTTTTTTCACTATATATTGGTAATGTGTAATGAAAATGTAGCGTCGTTTGAGAGGCAGACACCAAGGTCTCTGACGCAGGGCTGGGTAACAATGATGGAGCCATCAGGTGCTTCATAGGATGCATTTGGTAGTTGGGTTGGTGTTGTTGAATATCTAAGATGGTCGAATTTGTTATTATTAAATTTCATGTTATTGATGTTGGCCCATGCATATATTTCCTCTAGATCATTTTGTAGGAGGACAGCATCTTCATTAGTATTAATAACTTTAGTGATTTGCGTGTCATCAGCGAAAGAAGTGACAGTGGAGTTGGTGATGTTTGAGTCTATGTCGTGGATGTGGACAAGAAACAGTAGTGGTCCCAGGACAGAGCCTTGAGGAACACCACTCAGGACAGACGACACAGACGACATGGCTCCACTGACAGCGACAAATTGGGTTCTGTTGGTTAAAAATGCAGATATCCAAAGACCGAGTTGACCAGAGATTCCCAGGTTGCGCAGCTTATGGAGCAGAACCCCGTGGTCAACCTTGTCGAAAGCCTTTGAAAAGTCAAGGTACACTACATCAATCATAGTATTGAGTTCAAGGGAGGTGATGAGCCGATCGTGATGAGCAAGAAGTTGAGATAGACACGATCGACCTCTCCTGAAACCATGTTGTCCATCATTCATTTTGTTTGAGTCTTCGAGATATGTAGTGATTTTCTTGGTGATTATTTTTTCAAGTACTTTGATGATGTGCGAGGTGAGAGCTATGGGCCTATAGTTATTTGCCTCACCTCACGAACCTCCTTTAAAAACTGGGGTGATTTTCGCCGATCAGAGGAGTTGTGGCACGATACCAGTAGCAACTAGCAAGGGAGTTTCGGTAAAATATGAGCAGTGGCTTTGCCACCATATCCGCACATCTTTTGAGAAAGATTGCTGGTATATGGTCAGGGCCGGCCGCTGAATTGTTGCTTAGAGTTTTAATGGCTTCAATTATGTCAGTAGTGTTAATGGTGATGTTGTGAAGTTCTTGGTCTTGGTTGGCTTGGTCTGTAGACATGAAGAAATCTACTGGGCAGTTGATAGTTTTTTTCTTGAAGTGGTATGCTAAAAACTGTTTCGTATTGTTTTCTTATTAGATCAATTATTTATTGGGAGTCAGTTATTGTCTTGCCACCTTCCTTAACCCTTAACGTCCGGACCGCGGTCATAGACGGCCCCAGGAAGCGGCCGGGTGGTGTCTTACACCCCTGCCATGTGGTGACCGGGCGGGATGAAGCACCGCTATTGCCAATGTCGGCATTTGCGAGCCCAATTTGGCGGTTTTTTTTTTACTTGGCTATACTTCACCACCATCCCTACAAATCACCATCGTCAGTCAGTGTGTTACTGACTGTAAACATGGATGGATGTGGATTAGATTTCTCGTGCGTGTCCGATTCTGTGGTGCGTCATGCTTACTTACAACACTGACTGCCACCCGCGCGGGCCACGTTCAGTTGTCGTCAGAGCCACTCCACCTAAGCGAACGCAGCCGCGCTCACACGAGAAAGTACCCTTCATTCCTCACTTAATTTCTCGGCAACGGAGAGTTGTAGAGAGCTGAGGTTGGTTTTATTGGAAAGAGGAAGAGTTGATGGTGCTAACAAGACCAAATTTAAGTTGTTCAGTATCGTAGGTTAGACGTACAGAGTAAGTGGAATAGAGCGATTTTGGAAAAATCGGGCAAAAGCGCCCGGCCAGGCAGTAGGGAAATTAAGACTAGCCCCGGACTGACAAAATGGCTATCCATAGTTATCCCGTCGCGGAGGGGTTAATCTTGGCTGCCGCCTCCCCAGGGGTCAGGTTGTTAATGCAGGGCAAGGGAGATGACTGCTGCTTAATCCCACACAGGTCTTTCACTCTACTGTACCACTGGCTGATGTTGGCTTGTTTCAAGTGGTGAATTTTAGTAGGGTAGAAAGATTTCTTGATGGAACGAATTTCCCTGATAACCTTGTTTCTTAGTGTTCTGTAATGGCTGCGGTCTGTGTAAAATGCTTTGTCTCTTTGTTGTATTAGTCTTTTTACACGGGGAGTAATCCATGGAGCATCTGATGGGTGTAGAGTCATCACTTTGGTAGGGAAGAACTGGTTGTAAGCACAGGTTGTAGTTTCAACATAGTTTTTCCACTTGTCATTAACATCCTCCACAGTGAGTACTTCCAGCCATGGATAGTGAGTCACCCACTGTCCAAACTGACGAATTGATGAGTCAGTAGTCCAGTTAGGCGGGAAATTCAATAGTTTAAAATTGGGACAAATAATTTTTAAACACCAGATGAAATAACCTGACCTATCTCACCTAACCTAGACTGTTGCTACCTTTGAGACCTATCTTAATGTCCTTTGAGACCTATCTTAATGTCCTTTGAGACCGATCTTAATGTCCTTTGAGACCGATCTTAATGTCCTTTGAGACCTATCTTAATGTCCTTTGAGAACTAACTTAATGTCCTGTTGGACCTTTAAAAATAAAATAGATCCTGTTGATAGGAGCTAAAAGTATCCTGATTGGGTGAGTCAGGTGTATTGTACACAACATCTGTATTGGGTGTATTGTACACAACTGCCTGCTGGACCTTTCACAATGTTGCCAAGGGGATCTGGTAACACTATCCACCTGACCTCAGTTCGACCCTCCTCTACAAAAATGTTGTATCTGAAAATTGAAATATATAACAAAGAATACATTTTTTTCACACGATAATTCCACTGGGTATTGATAAAGGTAACCAAACGCTACCTAATCCAACCTAACCTAACCATTAGTTCACTGGTGCAGATAATCACAATATTAGCTGAAGGTTTTGGTATGACATTACTCGACGTAAGAAATATGTCATTTACTATAAAAATTCACTAAAAAAACCCGGTTACACTCCAAAACGGTAAATATTGAAAGAATTGCCGTTGTCGTGTACAGTTTTTCTACCTTCATTACCCGCTTATTTACACCATTCTAAGACCATTATCTTTGGTATTTATTAAAAGAATTACCGTTTTGTGTAATTGTTGCCAGATCCGGCTAGGTCCCAGTATTTAGCCCCGGTCAGGTCCTGGTGCTTTACCATGGTTAGTTCCGGGTAGTTTGCTCAGGTTAGGTCCCAGTAATCTGCCCAGGTTAGGTCCCAGTAGTCTGCCCAGGTTAGGTCCTGGTAGTTTGATGCAAAAAGGCTATTTGGAAATTGAGTCAGTCTCAGGCCTTCAAGCTGAAAAGACATATGTACTATATCGTCTTTATGTAGATATGGCAACTGGTAAGTGGCCTGAGATTGCGGAATATTTTTAACTAACGCAACAAGACTGAAATGCTATCACATATAAAGTTAATATTGACTATTTCTAAACTCCAGAGTGCATCTTTCCCGGGCAATGCCGGGTACCTCCGCTAGAAATATCATAATCCTTTAATATATGGTGATTAAATTTAACACATATTTACCCGGTTTATCCTATTATAATATAAATGAGTGAATAAAGAAGAAATACAGTACAGTCATCCCTCCACTATCGCGGGTTCCACCTTCGCGTTTCGTTACTATCGCGCATGTGTGAAAAGTTCACCTTCATCCTCTATAGCGCATCCGTATGTTTACTATCGCGCACGTAACATTCAAATTTCGCGGTGCGAAGGTAGCGACTATGTGATTGGCCAAGCACACTGGACTGACAGCTATGTTTATCATGACATGGTGTTACAACAGTGAAGGTAGCGTCTATGTGATTGGCCAAGCACACTGGACTGACAGCCATGTTTACCATGACATGGTGTTACAACAGTGAAGGTAGCGACTATGTGATTGGCCAAGCACACTGGACTGACAGCCATGTTTACCATGACATGGTGTTACAACAGTGAAGGTAGCCACTATGTGATTGGCCAAGCACACTGGACTGACGGCCATGTTTACCATGACATGGTGTTACAACAGTGAAGGTAGCGACTATGTGATTGGCCAAGCACACTGGACTGACGGCCATGTTTACCATGACATGGTGTTGCAGTAGTAAAGATGAGGACTGTGTGGGTTTATAACTAGCCCTGCTTATCAACCCTATCTTTGTTTACCACAAGAGAGTTAACTAGTGATACAATGTGTGGAGATAAAGCTTTTTCATCTGTGCCTAATTACACCTCGGTCTGGTATAGAATGTCCAATACATCGATATAAGACGTCGTTCCTATAGGGATGTATATTACAATTCGTATTAAGCATATTAAATGCATATAACAATTTGTATTAAGACGACTCATGACTGAAATGAGTCGTCGGCATGCGTGGTGGTAGTGGAGGTGGTAGGGGGAAGATAGCGTGATATCGTTTGTTTACTTTTTATTAATCATACGTTATTAGTGTTTCCTTCTTTTTCTGTCCGAGAAATACTGAAATAACTTTCTTCTTTATATGGAAGGATATGGCCTTACATTTTGTAAATACACCACCTGACATGAAGCTAGTGTTTAACTCGTAATTACTAAACACGAGTCACACACAAGACAGACTAGGCCTATATTCCCTTGACCTTGGACTAGGGGGAATGGAGAGACTGAGGGTAGGGGGGGGGGGGGGGGAAGGAGCGTGGGAGAAGTGGTGGGAACACACACACACACACACTCTCTTCACAGAGTGGTGATATAATTTCCTAACATGTTCATAATCATTTCGCTCGTTTTGTGTAAAAACTCATTGGATATGCTTCACTTATTTTCGCCACCCATTTTATATGGATGCAATCGTTTTGAAAAATGATTTTGAATTAATATTTTGGTAGCTAATTCTACAGTCAGTCGGACACCCTACTCAGGTGCGTGCTCTCGGGACTTGGGTGCCCGACTCTCCATATGTGAACACGTTCTATTATGTTTAATGAATTGCCATCGTGTTTGAGGTCTCATAGTATAAAACAAACGTCACTTTGGAGAGACATAAGAACCTATCCCAATTTTCATCATTAATCTTTAGTCCCTAAGGTGAGTCAGGCATATCCATTTATGCACCACCTAACCACAACACGCCTACTGTACTTGTGGGGTCCACTGTATTAGGTTAAAAATGCAATTTTCTTACTAATCTACTTTAGTTTTCATTATATGCAAAGAAATATTAGTAAAAAAAAACATGTTTAGGGAGGAAAAATCTTGAAATATGAGGGACTGGGAACCAATTTCAATTATTCCCATTAGTTATTAAATTCCACTATCGCGAATTCCGCTATCACGTGCTACTTACAGTACCAATTACTCGCGATAGCGGAGGGATGACTGTATGTGTAAGTAATAATCTACACTTGAATGAATAATAATAATGATTTCTTTTTGTATATTCAGGAAGTTTATTTTTGTGTTTTCTGTTATTTTAATATATTCAATTAATTTTGTTTCTTTGTCATATATACTACTTTATTTCCCAGTAGTCTACACGGGTTATTTCCCAGTAGTCTGCCCAGGTTATTTCCCAGTACTTTACCACGGTTATTTCCCAGTACTTTACCACGGTTATTTCCCAGTACTTTACCATGGTTATTTCCCAGTACTTTACCACGGTTATTTCCCAGAACTTT
The DNA here is from genome assembly GCA_034508575.1 of Petrolisthes manimaculis. Taxonomy (NCBI): domain Eukaryota; kingdom Metazoa; phylum Arthropoda; class Malacostraca; order Decapoda; family Porcellanidae; genus Petrolisthes; species Petrolisthes manimaculis. The sequence goes on along the minus strand of JAWZYT010003098.1, from coordinate 101,700 downwards.
ACCACGGTTATTTCCCAGTATTTTACCACGGTTATTTCCCAGTATTTTACCACGGTTATTTCCCAGTATTTTACCACGGTTATTTCCCAGTATTTTACCACGGTTATTTCCCAGTATTTTGCCAGGGTTATTTCCCAGTATTTTACCACGGTTATTTCCCAGTATTTTACCACGGTTATTTCCCAGTATTTTGCCAGGGTTATTTCCCAGTATTTTACCACGGTTATTTCCCAGTATTTTACCACAGTTATTTCCCAGTATTTTACCACGGTTATTTCCCAGTAGTCTGCCCAGGTTAGGTCCCGGTAGTCTGCTGTGGTCTAGGTTAGGTTAGGTTAGGTTAGGTTAGGTAAAGTCAGGTTAATTTCAAAATGCCCCATTTGAATATGCCCGAAAAAAAAAAGGGTTAAGAAGTATAAAAAAATGTCATAGCATTTGGAAGAAAATAACAGCATTATTTTCTTTATCAGTGGCATAAGTTTCTGACTATCATTTACCATTTTTGAAAAGCTTTTCCGTTTATTGTCTTGTGCCTTTTGGATGTGAAAGGAAATACAGTATCCTATTAATAATTTACTTGATTGGTAGTTTGTCATTCTGCCATGATATAACTTTGGGTTGCTGTCATTGCAGTGACAAGAACATGCTGGAAACAGCTTACAAACAAATCTTTATTCTCTCCATTTTTCAACTGAAAGGATTTTATCCTACAGAGCATGGTATGATGCCAATATTTCCAGCCTCTAGATTTATGATATGAACTAGGGCTGATATTAATATAATCAGTAATGATATCCTTCAAAATAGTACTTCCTTTCACATGCCAGTTAGATACCTGTGCTTGCCATTAACTTGATATAAGTCTGTGGTATAGGGTTGCTTAATTTGGTGTTAGAAATGGTATGATGTTTGGAGGAAATACAGCACGACATACACAATTTAATATGGACTTGCTTAATTTACATTTATACCATCCTGACTCAACAGGTATGGCAAACCTCTCCACCCTCTCATATTCTAATAGGTCTAAAGAGTCAATAATTAATTTGACTATGCAGTACAAAAGTTTTACATATTTTGGATTTGAAGTATTCCTTCAGCTATTATGCCATTCCAATTTTGCATGGAAGTTTTGTGTATTGATATCAATGACAAGGCCTCCCAAACAGCAGAGAATGATATTGTGTACTGTATTACATTTTGAAATTAATTAATTCACTGTAATACTGTTAACCCAGTTGGAATTCAAAGCAAGTATAGCAAAGTCAACTATAATGTATGCTTTCTTATTACAATATCATGTAACATACAAGATGTAGCAGAATACAAACACTGCATTATACTGTACTATAGATTGTTTCAAAAAGACAAAAGAAATATAATAGCCAATCAATGGAATGTGTTTGCGTACTGTATTTAAAAAATCTAATTATACAGTAAAAAAAATTGTGGAAGTGACCAAGTAAAGTTAATTTGGAAGGTCTTTCTTATCCAACTTACTGCTTGTATGAAGAAAGTACTATTGGTATGCTAGTGTAATATATGTACATATGTAATGTATACAAGTACTTGGCGGTGTATTTGTGATCTGTCCAGTTCCATGGGCAATAATGAACTCTGTTTATGAACTGGAAATCAATGCCCCCAAAACTCGTTGTGTTAGTATCATGTGTCATAAGTTTGTCATTATATAAGTGAGATTATACGGTATGTGTATTTGGGTAACTGAGTAATCAGAAGAACTTGGCTGTTACATGACAATGGCATGGTATACTCTTCAGAACTTAATATTATTGTCCAGTATATTTGGGTTGCTTTGGAAATGAATGTCAAGTGTATTCACCACTGTGTATTTTTTTATGGCACTACAATCTTGATAATGAAGTACCGGTACTTTACATGTAATGTATATTGGTGTTGCATAATGATATGTACAGTAATTGTAGCTTTGGGCAATACTGTAATACCCTATTTACTTCTTTTGGAATGATGAATATGTAGCATATAAAATGGAAATCATGTACAGTATGTATCAAATACTATGAGGTGAATAAATATTAATTATAAATACCGTTATGAAATAATGCTTAATTATACAGTGGACTCTCCAATAACGCGGTTTTGAGTAACGCGTTTTTGATTCAACGCGGTATAATATATAGGGGGGATATGATTAAATAACATTATTTGTTCGATTTAACGCGGCCACGCTCTCCCGCTTACCCACACTACTTTTGGCGGGAAGCAGGGTGAGCTGCTCAGGCCCGCTCTCTGACCAAACAGACACGACTTGATCAATTCTTTAAAAGGAAGACAGATGTGGTGTCAGAGGAAGGTAACACGAGTGTGGAAGGAGAGCGAGGAGGTGTGGAGGGAGAGTGGGGTGTGGAGGGAGAGCGGAGTGAGGAAGGAGAGCGGGATGTGGAGGAAACACAGAGTGAGGAGGGAGAGCGGGGTGGGGAGGGAGAGAGGGGTGGGGAGGGAGAGCGGGGTGGGGAGGGAGAGAGGGGTGGGGAGGGAGAGAGGGGTGGGGAGGGAGAGAGGGGTGGGGAGGGAGAGCGGGGTGGGGAGGGAGAGCGGGGTGGGGAGGGAGAGCGGGGTGGGGAGGGAGAGCGGGGTGGGGAGGGAGAGAGGGGTGGGGAGGGAGAGGGGGTGGGGAGGGAGAGCGGGGTGGGGAGGGAGAGGGGGTGGGGAGGGAGAGAGGGGTGGGGAGGGAGAGCGGGGTGAGTAGGCAGACTGGAGTGACGAGTGTTAAATGTGAAGGAAAGTGTACCGTTACTTTACAAATATAAATAAAACGAGAATGTGGGTTTTTGTTGTTTGAGTCACCAACTACATACTTTAGTTTGACTCTACTATTCATACATTAGAGTAACAAAATCCCCAAAAGGTAGACTTTTGCATTGTCCAGGAACGCAACCCCCACTATTACCATTGTTTCCTATGCGGAAATTAAGTTTAAATAACGCGTTTTTTAATAACGCGACGTCTCCAGGAACGTAACTACCGCGTTATTGGAGAGTCCACTGTAAATACCGTTATGAAATAATGCTTAATTATAAATACCGTTATGAAATAATGCTTAATTATAAATACCGTTATGAAATAATGCTTAATTATAAATACCCTTATAAAATAATGCTTAATTATAAATACCGTTATGAAATAATGCTTAACCCCTAAAGGCCGGTTGACGTGATAGACCGTCTTACGTAAGGAACCGTTCAACTACACCTACCGTCACAGCGATTTAGCGCTATTTCGCGCCCTGTACGGCTAGTTTTTCTTGTCGTTGGGCGAGAAAATACACTCACAATATCGATCCGCTACCCACTCAGTCGATTCTGGGAGCCCACGATGGCTGGGCGATTTTTAAGTAATTATCCTTGTTCGAATTTGTGCTCTAACGATCGTAAGACAATACCGTAGTGAATATATGTACGTGAGTGACACCATGATATTCCTACAAGGTTACAAATTATTATTTAGTGTATAGATCATGACAGACGATATATAATGGGGTAGTAATAAGAAAATAACACCACAAAACACGCCCATACAGGCACAATCGATAGTAAATATACGTGTTTCCTACGGTACAAGTCGGTTTGTTTATCATTTTCTAAGTGACAGTTACACGATGATATATTCCTACAAGTGTTCATACTATTTTTAGTGTTGAAATCATGACATACGATACATAATAGTAGTAATACGAGTGAGTTAACAACAGACTTGGGCGGGAAACTGAACTCGCCATGCCATAGTCACACTGCACTCACGCATACACACGGACACACCCCTGTCTCGCGCACAAACATGGTTCACTTCAACTCGCCCTATCTCCACAACTATTCATCGTACAGCCCTCCCGATGGTACCATTGGAAAGAGAAAGAGTTGAAGGTAAGGATGGAACAATTTTGAAGTCAGTACACTATATAGGTTAAGAGTCTGAGCATTGTGAATATATGGCAAATCGAGGAATTTTGACGCTAGCGGCAGGGTAGAAACGTAGAGGCAGGGTCTACCCTTCCCGGACTGCAGGGGTTAATGTACTTTCAAGAATATTAGCGAAAGCAGAGGAGAGACACTGCACACGTCCACACCGGGCACCAGCTGCGCACACAAACCCACACACACACAAACATACATACACACATACACGTACACACACATGCACGTACACACACATGCACGTACACACACACACACGTATACACACACACGCGTACACACACACACACACGTATAAACAAACACACTCGTACACACACACACATGTACACACACACGCAAGTACCTGAAGGTCCTGAAGGTTGATCGGGAACTACGGGCTCCCAGGACAAGGCGATGCCTCCTCCCCCGGTATCAGGATGCCATTGGTTCTCAGGTAGCACAGCTGGTCGTCTATTGCGTTACTCTCTGCAGCTGGACGGTAGTGGTCTAGTCTTGGTTCGTCAGGTACAGATTTCAAAAACTTATCAAGTTGGTTCTTGAAGATTTCAGTACTGACATCATTCAAATTTCTTAGATATCTTGGCAGTGAATTGTAGATCCTTGGTCCCACCACTGAAAGACTGTGATGACGAATGGTTGATAGTCTACCAACTCGGATATTTACTTTTGGTGGCACACACATAATACCTAGACGTGGATGGTTTCTTGTAGTAATGCCGATACTGCTTACATTTGGTACATGCTTATTTATAATTTTCCATGTGTAAATTATAATGTACCTTTCACGTCGTCACTCGAGTGAATACATATTTAGTCTCTTTAGGCGGTTCCAGTAATTATATTCTCTCACTGTGGATATTTTGTTAGTAAATGTTCTGTGTTCACCTTCCAGAGCTTTTGAATCATTACGTTTCCATGGGTGCCACAGTTGACAACAATACTCGAGTATTGGTAATAGCAATGAGCGGTAAAGTGTAAGCATTGGCAATTCATCTCGGCAGGCAAATGTACGCAATATCCAACCCATCTGCATTCTGCATTTTCTTATTACTTGTCCAAAATGGGTCCCAAATACAGCATCACTAGTCATAACAACTCCCAGATCCTTAACCCCTAAAGGACCGGGCCCGGCATATGCCGGATTGCTAAAATTTCCAAAGGTTAAGGATTTTTTTTTACTCCAGACGTTGGCTACACTGGTTTATAGTAGAATGGGATGCTCAGACTGAGTAAACACTGCCTTTTCTAGGGTAAAATTGAGGAATTATAGATCTTGTTATGTCCGAGTGTGTTGGTGAGTGGCTTAGCTGACGAGCGCCTACCCCCATTTTCTACTACCTCGCCACGGTCACCACACCCACACAAACACTAGGGCTCAACGTACGGCGACAGTACCTCATTCAACTCGTCTTAATTCTGTAACCATTAAACCTACAGACTTCCCATTGGTACCAATAGAAAGAGGAAGAGTTGCTCGTTCTCATGGCACTAAAATAATTCACTCATTCATTGTAGGTTAGGTGTACAGAGCATGCAAAAACAGGCTATTTTACATGTTTTTAACTCAACCCCTGGTCCTGGGAGGCACAGTAATTTCACTACCCCCGGTCCTTTAGGGGTTAACATTATATAAGAAATATAAGAAAGAAATAAGCCAAGAAAATATATTATATGATAATACGTATGGATCAGTTTTGAAATTTAAGTTAAGAATCAACACCCTAAATTTAATTAAGTGATAGAAAGTGATTTATAGGAGAATCAGAAAAATGTGAAGGATGTGTGTGTGTGTGTGTGTGTGTGTGTGCAGAAAAGGAACACTTAGAATATTGTTTACTCTATTTACCAAATTTACAGAATACATCAGAATACATCAAAATAATGTGAACAATTATTATTTGAAAATATAGAAAAAGTAAAAGATATATTAGTAGTAGAAGTGTGGTATAAAAAACAGACAAAAACTCAGCAGGTATCGTAGAAAAACACACAAAATAAATAACAAAAATAACAAATAAATAAATAACAAATAAATAAATAACAATAAATAACCAAAAATGAGCCGTTGAAAAGTTACAGAACTGAACTTACTAAACCTGAGCTGGTAACACTGATGAGAGATCAACAAACATCTGAGCTGGTAACACTGATGAGAGATCAACACAGCCAACAGACAGAGGTAATCATGGTTCCCAGACTAGAAGGTAAATATTGTCTTTATTTAATTAATTATTTATTCCCTGACCATTCCAAGGTGTTGATAAGTAAATAAATGACCCCTATGATGTAGATAAGTGACGATAAATGCATAAATAAGACGATAAATGACAAAATAATACGATAAATTGTGAACCTGTGAATGGAAAAATTTATCACTTGTAAATATTAACTTTATCTAATTAATTATTTATTCCTTGACAATTCTGAAGTGTTGATAAGTAAATAAATGACCCTTATAATGTAGATAAAGGATAATAAATGGATAAATAAGTCGATAAATGACGAAATAAGACGAACCGGTGAATGGAAAAAATAGATAATGATTTTGTTACGGGTAAATGTTGTCTTTATTTAATTAATTATTTATTACTTGGTTATTCCAAGGTGTTGATAAGTAAATAAAGGATCCCTGTGATGTAGATTAATGACGATAAATGGATAAATAAGACGATAAGATAATTATTTAATTATTACTACCTTTATTTTAATTATTATTTATTTCAAGATGTTGATAAGTAAATAAATGATGATAAATGGATAAATAAGACGATAAATGATGATATAAGGCAACAACAGATAATTATTTGATTATTACTACCATTATTTTAGTACCATTATTTATTTCAAGGTGTTAAGTAAATAAATTATCCCTGTGATATAAATAAATGGTGATAAATGGATAAATAAGATGGGTAAAGTCCTATTTAATTAAATATTTAATCAATTTATTTATTAATTTAGTCAAGTTAAAATGTTTATAATAAATTTACAGAATTATTTCAATCACTATATTGTATATTTTAATATAATTACCTACTTATATAGATATTATACAGTATTTATTAATAATTACTATTTATGTAGAACATTCTAAAACATTTTTCATTATGGTGTTTTGGTAAATATGGAATGAATTACCATTTATCATGTACTGTTTTTTTCTACCTTCATTACCCACTTATTTAGAACATTATAAAACTATTTTATTCTATGGCGTTTCATCCACAAATTTCAAAGACATTCAAAGGAAGCATTTTGAAATTAACCTAACCTGACCTAACCTTACCTGACCTGACCTAACCTTACCTGACCTGACCTGACCTGACCTGACCTGACCTAACTTGACCTAACCTTACCTAACCTTACCTCGCCTCGCCCCGCCCCGCCGTACCTTACCTTACCTTACCTAACCTAACCTTATCTACCTTACCTAACCTTACCTTACCTTACCTTACCTTACCTAACCTTACCTTACCTTACCTAACCTTGCCTTACCTTACCTTACCTTACCTCGCCCCGCCTTACCTTACCTTACCTAACCTAACCTAACCTTATCTACCTTATCTACCTGACCTTACCTAACCTAACCTAGACCACAGCAGACTACCGGACCTAACCTAACCTGGGCAAACTACCGTGAAATAACCGTGGTAAAGTACAGGAAATGGCCGGGGCAAAATACTGTATTTATTGAAAGAATTACCGTGTTATAGCAGTGTTGCCAGATCTGGCTGGGTCCCAGTATTTTGCCCTGGTCATTTCCCGTACTTTATCACGGTTATTTCCCGGTCGTTTGTCCAGGTTAGGTCCTGGTAGTCTGTCTTGGTTTAGGTTAGGTTAGGTTAGGTAAGGTAAGGTCAGGCTAATTTCAAAATGCCCCATTTGAATTTAACAAAAAACAACAACCATACACAATGACTGTAATTCCTTCAATATTTACTGAAAAAAATGTACGCAATAATGGTAATTCTTTCCATATTTACCCAAAAAATATACACAATAACAATAATAACAGTAATTGTTTCCATATTTAACATAGACTACTGGTAGTTAAATATAGATATTGTTGTGTTACATATTTTATTATTATGATGATTATTACATTATTTACATTTCCAGGTAGGATTGATTAATGAGGTGTTGCAACAGGTGTGAACCAAGAGGTGTTGCAACATCAATTGTACATCAATGCACACTCCTTCATCCACAGGTAATTTTATTTATTTATTTTGGGTCTGTCATTGCTTGCCTTCATCACTATGAAATAATTAGTTGTTTATGTGTATATATGTAACAGTATGTATGTATGTATGTATGTATGTATAATCTCTCTCACTCACTCATACTATCATTGCTTGCCTTCATCACTATGAAATAATTAGTTGTTTTAGGTTACTGCTTGGTTTTATAAATAATTTGGAATTGAAGATGGAACAACTATACTTTGTATATCTTACAGTATACTTGGCAACACATATGTGTAGTGTTGTGTTGCTGTCTTAGGCGCGGCTTCCACTAGCCCGTCACCGTCATCACCGTCACCGTTAGTGACGTCACGAACGACGGCTGAAATGGAAATCAATGGCCCAGGAGCTCCGGCCCATCACGCTGACGGCCACCAGCAAAAGATGAATAATTTCATCATTTGACGGCGGCGGTGTTGACCACCATCGAGGTGTTTGATATCTTGGTTATTATGAAAATATGAATATTAAGCAATTGCACACAGAAAAAGATATGAGATCACATTAGTCATATAAATATTTAACCCCTGCAGTCCGGGAAGGGTAGACCTTGCCTCCACATTTCTACCCTGCCGCTAGCGTCAAAATTCCTCGATTTGCCCTATATTCACAACGCTCACACTCTTAACCTATATAGTGTACTGACTTCAAAATTGTTCCATCCTTACCTTCAACTCTTCATCTTTCCAATGGTACCATCGGGAGGGCTGTACGATGAATAGTTGTGGAGATAGGGCGAGTTGAAGTGAACCATGTTTGTACGCGAGACAGCGGTGTGTCTGTGTGTATGCGTGAGAGCGGTGTGACTACGGCATGACGAGTTCAGTTTCCCGCCCAAGTCTGTTGTCAACTCACTCGTATTACTACTATTATGTATCGTATGTCATGATTTCAACACTAAAAATAGTATGAACACTTGTAGGAATATATCATCGTGTAACTGTCACTTAGAAAATGATAAACAAACCGACTTGTACCGTAGGAAACACGTATATTTACTATCAATTGTGCCTGTATGGGCGTGTTTTGTGGTGTTATTTTCTTATTACTACCCCATTATATATCGTGTGTCATGATCTATACACTAAATAATAATTTGTAACCTTGTAGGAATATCATGGTGTCACTCACGTACATATATTCACTACGGTATTGTCTTACGATCGTTAGAGCACAAATTTGGACAAGAGCAATTACTTAAAAATCGCCCAGCCATCGTGGGGTCCCAGAATCGACTGAGTGGGTAGCGGATCGATATTGTGAGTGTATTTTCTCGCCCAACGACAAGAAAAACTAGCCGTACAGGGCGTGAAATAGCGCTAAATCGCTGTGACGGTAGGTGCAGTTGCCCGGTTCCTTACGTAAGACGGTCTATCATGTCAACCGGTCTTTAGGGGTTAATTATGGGGAGAGTATACTTTTGGTACATTACAGTGCCTTGATTCCTCTAAAGTAGGCCAGAAAACACACCCATATAAAGAAATATAATGGTATCCTGTTGCCTGGAATAATTTGGAGGAATCATAATGTCCAAAAATATCCGAACTATACCCTCCCCTTAACCCTTAACGTCCGGACCGCGGTCATAGACGGCCCCAGGAAGCACCCGGGTCGTGTCTTACACCCCTGCCATGTGGTGACCGGGCGGGATGAAGCACCGCTATTGCCAATGTCGGCATTTGCGAGCCCAATTTGGCGTTTTTTTTACTTGGCTATACTTCACCACCATCCCTACAAATCACCATCGTCAGTCAGTGTGTTACTGACTGTAAACATGGATGGATGTGGATTAGATTTCTCGTGCGTGTTCGATTCTGTGTTGCCCCATGCTTACTTACAACACTGCCTGCCACCCGCGCGGGCCACGTTCAGTTGTCGTCAGAGCCACTCCACCTAAGCGAACACAACCGCGTTCACACGAGAAAGTACCCTTCATTCCTCACTTATTTCTCGGCAACGGAGAGTTGTAGAGAGCTGAGGTTGGTTTTATTGGAAAGAGGAAGAGTTGATGGTGCTAACAAGACCAAATTTAAGTTGTTCAGTATCGTAGTTTAGACGTACAGAGTAAGTGGAATAGAGCGATTTTGGAAAAATCGGCCAAAAGCGCCCGGCCAAGCAGTAGGGAAAGTAAGACTAGCCCCGGACTGACAAAATGGCTATCCATAGTTATCCCGTCGTGGAGGGGTTAAGGGGGAAGTATTTTTTGTGCTGGTAAATCTGGAGCAACTAAATCCTCCAATCTCGTACCATAACAGCTGCAGTATTTGGGAATTACCCTCACTTCCCTCCCTCTGTGGCTGGGTACCAGTTCGGAAGTCGTGACATGTGTGTGTGTGAGCAGCAGTTGACCTGGGCCACGATAACGGGCTTGATTAAGCCTATGTCCAGTGTCGGATCATATAAAAAAAAAAAAAAAAAAATCTATTCCAAGCAACAAAACACCATTCTTCTTGCTCTTCTGGTCCTGTTTCCTCGCATACTTTAGAGGAATCGAGAAGCTTCAATGAAACACAAGTGAAACATGGCCATACATCTCACTTGGAGCTCCTTTCTCGTTTTAACTCTTAAGAAACTCTAGATCACCTTGACATAAAGATAATGACGCACTTGTGAGGCAACCGTGTGTGTATGGGTTGTTGATATTGCCACAACAACATACCATCAGCACTGAGGTATAAATTATATTATAGTCTGTTTCCTTCCCTCATCGCCCCAGTAAACACCACCAATCTCTTCACTAGGACAACACAGCTGACTTACAAAATGATGAGGTCTGGCTGGAATTCATAGGCCTGTGAGGTCTGGGTGTAATTCGTAGGCCTGTGAGGTCTGGGTGTAATTCGTAAGCCTGTGAGGTCTGGGTGTAATTCATAGGCCTGTGAGGAAATACGTCAAGGATTGATGGGGTTGCGGCTTGCTATTTTTTATCAAATGTCTGCTGCTTATTTTGAAAATGGTCTTATGTTTCTTTATACGTATGTTGTTGTTGCTTGAATTAGTTTTACACTGTTTTTACTCTTGTATATTCTTCCTAACCAATCCTCTACTCCTCACCAAACAAACCCCTTGCCATTCCAATTCTAAAACTCACATGTTAAACCTTCGCCACTCCTTTCCTTCCTTATGCTAAACCTTCGCCACTCCTTTCCTTCCTTATGCTAAACCTTCGCCACTCCTTTCCTTCCTTATGCTAAACCTTCGCCACTCCTTTCCTTCCTTATGCTAAACCTTCGCCACTCCTTTCCTTCCTTATGCTAAACCTTCGTCACTCCTTTCCTTCCTTATGCTAAACCTTCGCCACTCCTTTCCTTCCTTATACTAAACCTTCGCCACTCCATTCCTTCCTTATGCTAAACCTTCGCCACTCCTTTCCTTCCTTATGCTAAACCTTCGCCACTCCTTTCCTTCCTTATGCTAAACCTTAGCCACTCCTTTCCTTCCTTTGCCCATCCTCAACCCAGAGTGACAGGTGGGGCCAGGAGGGGGTCGAGTATAGGGTCAGGTGATTGGGACAGGTATAGGATGGGAGGAGAGAGGGACGGACAGGTACACACGCACGCACACACGCACGCTCACACACGCACGCACAGGCACACACACACGCACACTCGCACGTACACTCACGCTCTTACACACTCATACATCATTATTATTATTATTATTATTACACACACACACTCTCCCTCTCTCTCTCTCTCTCTCTCTCTCTCTCTCTCTCTCTCTCTCTCTCTCACACACACACAATTTCGCATCAAAATTGGACTTTGGAGGAATCAAGATGCTGAACTGTACAAAACACTTGCTTATACACCAAACTAATGTTAATTAATAATATCATTACAGGTGTTTGGTGAAGGTGTGGTGACAAGTGGTGATGATTCCTCAGCTGTAGACTACGAGAAGAAGTCACTACTACTGCTGCTGCTGCTGCTGCTGCTGTTGTGTGTCAGTGAATAATGTGATGTTTACCTGTTGTACACTGCATGGGACGTGGTGTTGGTGTGAGGACTGTACACTCGTGATACATAATTTCTGACCAGAGTGTGAGGAGCAGAAAGCTTCGAATCGCCTGCTATTGTTCATTTCCCCCCACCCAGTACACACATATAGAGGCTGAGTACGAATGCAGGGTATGTGTGTGTGTGTGTGTGTGTGTGTGTGTGTGTGTGTGTGGTGCCTGCCGTTCGTCTCTGGTCAGGGATTATGTATTACGAGTCTACCGTACAGTTGCCAAAAAAGGTATTGCGATAAATCTTGATAGAACTTTAACCCTAGTAATATCCACAACTATTTGTAGGGACTATAAACATGTATAACAGAAGGAAATATACATATCCTTCTGTAATTTATACTTATAATCCCTACAAACAACTATGGACATTAATATTATTTAATGTTGTATCACTAGTTGTCGCAATACCTTTTTTTGGCAACTGTACATCACCACAGTCTACAAATATGTAACACTAACCATCAGCTTCACAAGGTTAGTTGAAGTTACTATTGGTCACAAGAACTGATACAGCCACAATCAATATCTCAGCATTATATCAAACTATAATCCTACAACAACAACACCTTACGTCAACTCAACCCCCTCAATTATTATTATTATGAGGTGCTGCAAAATCATACACGTGTTGTTCTTTATTACCAAGATATTTACTACGGTGGAAGGAAAGTGTTGGTGGATATTTGATTGTGGCTGTACTGTACCGATTGGATGTGTGTGTAAGAGAGATTTCATTTGTGTATGTATGTGTGTGTGTAAGAAGAGATAGAGAGACTCTTTGTGTGTGTGTGTGTGTGAAAGAGAAAGAGAGAGATTAATTTTGTGTGTGAGAGATTAATTTGTGTGTATGTGAGAGAGAGACTGTGTATGTGTGAAATAAATAAATAAATAAAGATATAAAAATGGATTTGTGTTTGTTATCCCTCATTTCCTTATATTTCATCTCTCTCTCTCTCTCTCTCTCTCTCTCTCTCTCTCTCTCTCTCTCTCTCTCTCTCTCTCTCTCTCTCTCTCTCTCTCTCTCTCTCCTTCCTTCCTTCGTGCTTGCTGTCCTATAATAATGATAATAATAAATAAATAAATAAATAATAATGTGTTTCAATTTCCTTAGTAAAAATATAATTATAAAAATATTTATTACTTATCCCATGAAATAAATGGGTTTAATATTAGTCCATAATTAATTAAGGTGTAAAGAAATATACAATAATAAATAATTCAGGTGTTAAAAAGATTATCATAAAAATATCAAAGTAAAAAAACGAAAGAATAAATGAGTTTTAAAATGATACCGTTTTCTCTGATTAAGAAACCTTTGTAAATTGGTGGCAATATTGGAGCAACTTGATTCCTCCAAACTATGCCAGGCAACAGGGTAGATACCATTATATTTATTAATTAATCCTGTTTCCTGACATACTATGGAGGAATCATTGTACTACAAAGTACTACAAGGGACCTCAGATCTCTCTAGGGTAATTTTGTAGCAAACTGATTCCTCCAAACTGTATTATTCCTGCACTAAGTTGTGTTGTCTGAGATACCTTGGAGGACTCAAGGTGCTCCAATGTACCAATTAGTCACGGTTCGCTATTTAAAATGTGGAATATTCGCTAATTTCGTTAATTAATTACGTAATAAAATAAATTATTATATCCAAATGAAGGGAAACATATGAGGATTTCAATGATATAATTACTAATTCAAAATAATTAATAATAAATGAATTATGAACCCAAACGTGAACTATATTCTCCACCAAATAATAAAGTCATTATATGATAAACATGGGGAGGGGTAGGGGAGTGGGGTGGGTGGTGTGGTGTTAGGGGGGGTAGGGACATGGGTGTGAGGGAGGGGGTATGGGTAGGGGGGTTGGAGGGTAGGGGGGAGGGCAAGTCAACTCAGTAACCCCGTTTATGGACTGCCATTGGAAAGAAAAATTCTGAGCCAATATTCTCTCTCCTTCATCCCCAACCCTCACCTTTACCTCTCTCTCTCTCTCTCTCTCTCTCTACCCTTACCCCCCTCCCATCCTCCATTATTTCTCTCTATCTCCCCCGTAGGGGGTTATTGCCTGTAGTAATGTGGGCAATACTTATAGGGTTTGGACGCCCCTTCGGCCCCAGCCACTAGCTTTCAGTTCTTCAACTGTGCCCCTTTTCTTTCTATTTCCTTCCTGCTTGCTGTCTCACCTCTCTATCACCTTTTACTGGCGCTATATGACCTCGATGTTGATGTGTCTAATATCAATCAACCAATCAATCTCTCTATCTCTTTCTCTCTCTCTCTCACTCCCTTTCTCTCTGGGGATAGGGGAGGATTGTGGGGTGTGAGGGAGGAAATAGGGATAGAGAGAGATAGAGAGAGGTAAAGGAGAGGGGAATGAAGGGTAAATAGAGAGAGAGAGTGAAAGAGATTGAATGAATTTTTCTTTCCAATGGCAGTCCATAAACGGGGTTACTGAGTTGACTTGCCCTCCCCCCTACCCTCCAACCCCCCTACCCATACCCCCTCCCTCACACCCATGTCCCTACCACCACCCCCCCCCCTCTAACACCACACCACCCACCCCAAGGCAACTCAGTAACCTCATTTATGGACTGCCATTCAAACATTAATTTTCAGCCAACATTTTCTCTATAAGTGATGCCAAATATGGGGAATTTTCACTAGATATGGGGAATCAGAGGTAATAATGGGTACTAATTATTGATAAATATTTAACCCATTTATATCATGGGATAATTATTTAATATTAAACCCATTTATTTCATGGGATAATGATTTATTATTAAACCCATTTATTTCATGGGATAATTATTTAATATTAAACCCATTTATTTCATGGGATAATTATTTATTATTAAACCCATTTAGTGCAGGAATAATACAGTTTGGATGAATCAGTTTGCTACAAAATTACCCTAGAGAGATCTGAGGTCCCTTGTAGTATTTTAATTCCTCCATAGTATGTCAGGAAACAGGATTAATTAATAAATATAATGGTATTTACCCTGTTGCCTGGCATAGTTTGGAGGAATCAAGTTGCTACAATATTGCCACCAATTTACAAAGAATCAGAGAAAACGGTATCATTTTAAAACTCATTTATTTTTTAGTTTTTTTACTTTGATATTTTTATGATAATCTTTTTAACACCTGAATTATTTATTATTGTATATTTCTTTACACCTTAATTAATTATTGACTAATATTAAACCCATTTATTTCATGGGATAAGTAATAACTATTTTTATAATTATATTTTTACTAAGGAAATTGAAACACATTATTATTTATTTATTTATTTATTATTATCATTATTATAGGACAGCAAGCACGAAGGAAGGAGAGAGAGAGAGAGAGAGAGAGAGAGAGAGAGAGAGAGAGAGAGAGAGAGAGAGAGAGAGAGAGAGAGAGAGAGATATGTAATATAAGGAAAGGAGGGATAACAAACACAAATCCATTTTTATATCTTTATTTGTTTATTTATTTCACACATACACAGTCTCTCTCTCACATACACACAAATTAATCTCTCACACACAAAATTAATCTCTCTCTTTCTCTTTCACACACACACACACACACAAAGAGTCTCTCTATCTCTCTCTTACACACACACAGTCACTCACACATACATACACAAATGAAATCTCTCTTACACACACATCCAATCGGTACAGTACCTACAGCCACAATCAAATATCCACCAACACTTTCCTTCCATCGTAGTAAATATCTTGGTAATAAAGAACAACACATGTATAATCTTACAGCACCTCATAATAATAATAATCTTGGTAATAAAGAACAACACATGTATAATCTTACAGCACCTCATAATAATAATAATAATAATAATAATCTTGGTAATAAAGAACAACACGTGTATGATTTTGCACCACCTCATAATAATAATAATTGAGGGGGTTGAGTTGACGTAAGGTGTTGTTGTAGGATTATAGTTTAATATGATACTGATTTATTGACTGTGGCTGTATCAGTTCTTGTGACCAATAGTAACTTCAACTAACCTTGTGAAGCTGATGGTTAGTGTTACATATTTGTAGACTGTGGTGATGTACAGTTGCCAAAAAAGGTATTGCAACAACTAGTGATACAACATTAAATAATATTAATGTCCATAGTTGTTTGTAGGGATTATAAGTATAAATTACAGAAGGATATGTATATTTCCTTCTGTTATACATGTTTATAGTCCCTACAAATAGTTGTGGATATTACTAGGGTTAAAGTTCTATCAAGATTTGTCGCAATACCTTTTTTGGCAACTGTACAGTACACACGTAATACGTAATCCCTGACCAGAGACGAACGGCAGGCAACACACACACACACACACACACACACACACACACACACACACACACACACACACCCTGCATTTGTAGTCAGCCTCTATATGTGTGTACTGGGTGGGGGGAAATGAACAATAGCAGGCGATTCGAAGCTTTCTGCTCCTCACACTCTGGTCAGAAATTATGTATGACGAGTGTACAGTCCTCACACCAACACCACGTCCCATGCAGTGTACAACAGGTAAACATCACATTATTCACTGACACACAACAGCAGCAGCAGCAGCAGCAGCAGTAGTAGTAGTGACTTCTTCTCGTAGTCTACAGCTGAGGAATCATCACCACTTGTCACCACACCTTCACCAAACACCTGTAATGATATTATTAATTAACATTAGTTTGGTGTATAAGCAAGTGTTCTATACAGTTCAGCATCTTGATTCCTCCAAAGTAGGCCAGAAAACACACCCATAGAAAGAAATATAATGGTATCCTGTTGCCTGGAATAATTTGGAGGAATCATAATCTCCAAAAATAAAAAAATAATAAAATGGTATGTTATTTCTTCCAGGTTTTATTTTAACAGTATAAAAAATAACTAAAAAAATAGTATGTTTTTCTTTTGTGTCTTCCTATTTAACTACACACACAGTCATGTATTTATTATCCCCTTAACGATAATACACCAGGGAGGTAGAATAGGTCAGACTCCAGGGTCAGAGGAGGTGAGGTGAGGTGAGGTGAGGTGAGGGAGCAGGAATAATAATAAAGAATAAATGCATAAATAAAATAATATGCAAAAAAATAAATTTAAAATAATATTAAATAATAAATGCATAAATAAAATAATATGCCAAAAAAAAAAAATAATAATAATAATAAATAACTAAAAAAAAAACATCAAAATAAATAAAATTTAAAATAATAATAATAAATAAATAGAATAACATCAAAATAAATAAATAAATAAAATAAATCAATAAAATAAAGGCCTTAACCCATTCATTAGGTATATAGGACACAAGGTTTGTGTCCAAACTGTGTTTACGTGTGTTAGGTTAGACACAACTGTTGTGTCCAAGGTATTATTTACTTCTCATTCTGAAACACAGGCACAGAGCTCTACTACAGTCTTCCAGATATTGGTTTATTTACTAATTATACTTTTATCATTAGTCTTGTAAGTCTGGGATAGATAGGAACAATCTATGATTTATAAATAAAAAACATCTACTATATTGCGGTACGATAACTGCGGCCTCTGCCCGAGTCGCCGAGGAATGATAAACAAAAACAGTGTTGCCAGGTGCAGGGAAATGTCTCTGTTTTAGGGAATTTCGAAGTCTACACAGGGAAATAATTTACAGTTCGTTGATGAGTAAACAGGGAAATTTCTACAAGATGTAATACCTAAAAGACCATCAATGCTCAAGAGTAAACAGGGAATAATTGAGGTAAAAAGGGAAATTCTGATGTTGAAGTGAGGGAAATTTGGTCCAGCAGACCTGGCAACACTGGGTCATCATGAGTCAGGGGGAGATACCGTTGTCAGGATTGTCTGGTTCTTTGGATGACGTTTCAATGGATTTTTTGGATATTGATGGTGACAGGGACTCTATAGACGACTCCCCCAAGTTTGTATGGGGTATGAAAACTGGGCATATCTCGAAAACGGGGCATTTCCGAGAGAAACACCATTGAAGAAAATAGTCTTAGAATGGTCCTAATTAGTGGTAAATCACACTAATATAAACGTTTTACAGAACCCAGGTTTACTGTAAATTTACCCTCCGAAATAACTGAAGAGAGTATGGATGGTAAGAGTTATTACAGGTTT
This sequence comes from Petrolisthes manimaculis, assembly GCA_034508575.1. Lineage (NCBI taxonomy): Eukaryota > Metazoa > Arthropoda > Malacostraca > Decapoda > Porcellanidae > Petrolisthes > Petrolisthes manimaculis. The sequence continues at coordinate 83,323 of JAWZYT010003098.1, read as the reverse complement.
GATATGATAGGAAATAAACTAATGCTCACAATCAGGGTAACACACACACACACACACACACACACACACACACACAGAGAGAGAGAGAGAGAGAGAGAGAGAGAGAGAGACAGAATTAATTAGTAGCTTCTCTATTATTATGTTTGTAGCTTTAGTTTAGAGAGAGAGAGAGAGACAGAGATAGAGAGAGAGAGAGGGACAGAATTAATTAGTAGCTTCTCTATTATTATGTTTGCAGCTTTAGTTTCATTTGTTAGGCTTAGAAGTGTACGTTGTGGTATAGTAATTATTACAAAAACCTAAACTAGTGATGTATCATGCATTTTGTAGTATAAATTGTATAAAACTGTTTTCCTAAACAATTATGGTAAGTGAGGAAGACAAGTCGCTGTATTGCTCGTCACATTACACAATTTCTCATTGTCATATATATATGTATGTATGTATGTGTGTGTATGTATGTATATGTATGTATGTATGTATACAGTATGTGTGTATTTGTATGTATACTGAGAGAGAGAGAGAGAGAGAGAGAGAGAGAGAGAGAGAGAGAGAGAGAGAGAGAGAGAGAGAGAGAGAGAGAGAGAGAGAGAGAGAGAGAGAGAGAATAGGAAGGAAGGAAATAAATAAAAAATACATACATACATACATATATACATACATACATATATACATACATACATACAATTTAAACCCCCTGTGAGTTGATAAGTGGTACACACACACACACACACACATACACACACAATCTCTCTCTCTAACTCCTACATCTCATTCCCGTCAACAAACATTTATTATATTGTGGGATCAGTGTCATTTTGAGTCAGGAATCTAACGACACTTGACAGTTATTTCATTTATTTTTCACTTCACTTAGTGTGTTATGTAATGATTTCATTTATTTTTCACTTCACTTAGTGTGTTATGTAATGATTTCATTTATTTTTCACTTCACTTAGTGTGTTATGTAATGATTTCATTTATTTTTCACTTCACTTAGTGTGTTATGTAATGATTTCATTTATTTTTCACTTCACTTAGTGTGTTATGTAATGATTTCATTTATTTTTCACTTCACTTAGTGTGTTATGTAATGATTTCATTTATTTTTCACTTCACTTAGTGTGTTATGTAATGATTTCATTTATTTTTCACTTCACTTAGTGTGTTATGTAATGATTTCATTTATTTTTCACTTCACTTAGTGTGTTATGTAATGATTTCATTTATTTTTCACTTCACTTAGTGTGTTATGTAATGATTTCATTTATTTTTCACTTCACTTAGTGTGTTATGTAATGAAATATACACTGGTAACATCTAAATTTACATATTTTGTGAGGATTATGATGGTGCTACAGCCAATATACAAGATATTCCCACAGTAGGCCTACTTGGTGCTGGAGTATGTAGGCCTATAGCATTACTGTACAGTGTCTATCACCAATATCACAAGAGAAAATATACTGTAGGTCATAGGAGTACAAAACAAGTTACATCTTTGTATAATCTTCATAAGTTCATACACTAAAATTTAATGCGGTAAATATTGAAAGAATTGCCGTTATTACGTAAGGGTTTTCTACCTTCATTATCCATTTATTTAGACCATTCTAAGATTATTTTCTTAAGGCATTTCCTCCGCAAATGCCCCATTTCCAAGATAGGTCATATTTGGTAAATTTTTACAAGTTGCCGCAACAGGATTTCACTAGAAAAAAATATATTTCCTAGAAGGATTTAGTGTGACTACCGGGACCTAACCTGGGCAGACTACCGGGACCTAACCTGGGCAGACTACCAGGACCTAACCAGGGCAGACTACCGGCACCTAACCTGGGCAGACTACCGGGACCTAACCTGGGCAGACTACCGGGACCTAAGCAAGAAAAAATATACAGTAAAAATTAGTCAGACCTCACCTGACCTGACCTAACCTAATCTGGACTGGGACACACTACCGGGACCTAACCTAACCTAATCTGGACTGGGACACACTACCGGGACCTAACCTAACCTAATCTGGACTGGGACACACTACCGGGACCTAACCTAACCTAATCTGGACTGGGACACACTACCGGGACCTAACCTAACCTAATCTGGACTGGGACACACTACCGGGACCTAACTTGGGCAGACTACCTGGACCTAACTATAAGAGGTAACTACTGTTATGCAGCATTTGCAGAAGAAATGGTATATAGAAAAGTGGTTTGTAATAGTGAAATATAAACACTGGTAACAGTAACATTTTTGAAATCGAGTTGTGACAACTTGTAAAAATATTCCTCATATTCAAATGGGGCATTTTGATATTAGTCTGACGGTATTTCTGCATAAGAGTTCTACCGGTTTTTATTTAGTATTTTTTCCTGCCTTTTTTATTTGTTCTATTCATTAGTGACCATAATATTGATCAGTTGGTTTATATATATTCCCTAATCCCTTCAATCTTGGGGGAGAACGCTGGGAATCCGGGGTTTTGGGTGGGGGAAACACTTAAATTATTTTGGCTTTATAGTACTGTAGTTTGTTAACCTGTATAAAGGTAAAAAAATTGAAAATCCGAGCCAAGTTTTGGCAAAAGTCGACTCAGCTTCTGCAATTGTCATGAGGGATAAAAGTCAATATTTTGGAAATCCGAGCCAAGTTTAAAAAATTAACCAAACCTAACCAGGGCAGACAACTGGGACCTAATTGGGGTAGACTACTGGGACCTAATTGGGGTAGAGTACCGGGACCTAACCGGGGCGGACAGCTGGGACATAACTGGGGCAGACTACCGGGACCTAACCGGGGCAGACAACTGGGACCTAACCAGGGCAGACTACTAGGACCTAATTGGGGTAGAGTACCGGGACCTAACCGGGGCGGACAACTGGGACCTAATTGGGGCAGACTACCGGGACCTAACCGGGGCAGACTACCGGGACCTAACCGGGGCAGACAACAGGGACCTAACCAGGTCAGACAACTGGGACATAACTGGGGCAGACAACTGGGACATAACTGGGGCAGACAACTGGGACCTAACAGGGGCGGACAACTGGGACAGACTACCGGGACCTAACCTCACGTGCCATAACTTTATCATCCTTAGCAGACTAACGGACTGACCATTATAATTGTTGTATATAATTATTACCAGACTTGAAGGATATACAATTTGTACGGAATATGAATATAAATTTATCTTTCACTACTATGCAATAATATATCAAGCCTTTATTGGATTGATATAGATTAACCCTTTTGCTGCGTAATTAGATTTTAGGTAGATTCCTAAAAGGTGTCAATTCTCCACCAAAAAATGAAAGTTCTTCAATCAAGCTGTACTCCTTATGGGTTGTAACTAACATCTTAGGGTTCCAGTTTCTGATAATAAAATCTTTATAAATATGTGCTTTCTGATAAAATCTTTATAAATATGGAGGTATATACCATATATAAAATGTACATCAATATGCAGGAAAACACTTCCAAAACTTCTATTACAAATTTATTTCACTAAATCATATTTGTTACTGTAGTAATAAACAGTAACTGTACCTTACTTGTATTCACTTTACTTATACATCTTCACTACAGTTAGAGTTTTAGGTGAGATTTCATGCGGTTCCCTAAAAAAACAACTTTCTCCATAAATAATGAAAAATGTTCAGACTGTTCACATCTTCACTGTCAACTAGCCTAATATATTTATTGCACATCACTTCCTAACTAACTACCACACATCATCACTGCTCATCATGTGAGCAGTGATTATCTCATGATTATCTCATGCACAAAATCATTGGAAATAAATAGACCATGGTAAAAGCTCATACAAATGGTAGCTGATACACGAGTAATTTACACCTTTCACCTTGTCATTTATCCATTTATTCACTTCCTCCAACAACTTTTCAACACTTATGCATTACCAAGAGACATAACAACTTCATAAAAATGAATGGGTAAGAAAATAGGAGTGGTGAAATCAATATATATAGCGAACGTTTTCCTCATCCCCTACGCATCACCTAGTCTCTCAAGTGGCCTATATTTATGTTATTACTCACCTTACTGCCAATAATCGTACAAAACATCAAAGACTATTTCATTATGATCATTCTGTGATGACATAGATATGAAGAAATTCCAATAATACCTGAAAAAATTACGAAAGTATGACTGGGAACATATCAGCTATGAGACATTGCGGTGTGTGGTGAGGTACTGGCGTTGTTTACATGCTCCCAGCGTCTGTTAGTCAAGTGCGCACTAGAGCCCGTCACACTCGCCAGATGGCACCAGCTGATGGGAGGCGCTAAATACGAAACTCTCGATATTTTTCGTGTTTAGACATTATTGATTTACATTTTTTTATGGCTTGTCGCACTCAAGAACAATAATTTGCAAAGAGGGTATGCCCGCTTGTCGCATCAAAAGGGTTAATATAAGCTACTAATGGGTAACATATGACTGGAAGGTGTACTATATAGCTTTACAGACCTAATTTTTATTTTAAGACCGCGTATTCTTCCTCTTTTTTTTTTTTTTTTTTTTACCCTCTTTTTTTTGCATTTATGTGTACTGCAAGAGAATGATACACCTTGTTACCATATACAGTATATCACTTGAAGGTACAGTAGACTAGATCGAATGATTGATTGAAATTACTGCTCCTCCATTTTATACACACAGTTCAGAAATGTAGAGAGATGATAAAAACTGAATATTTACATGTGGAAATAAGACCTACTAAAAAAGGACGATTTGGACTTTGGTAATGAGGAAAAAAGACCTACTAAAAAACGACGACTTGACACCTCCAACAGCCTGCTTAGTCCTGACATACAGTACCCATGCCAGTACCTAAATATGACATAGCCATGCCAGTACCTAAATATGACATAGCCATGCCAGTACCTAAATATGACATAGCCATGCCAGTACCTAAATATGACATAGCTATGCCAGTACCTAAATATGACATAGCCATGCCAGTACCTAAATATGACATAGCCATGCCAGTACCTAAATATGACATAGCCATGCCAGTACCTAAATGCGGCAGTGGTGAGTGCTTTGGTCACCACACAATAATTATACATTCTTATTATCTCATACCGATACATTTTTTTTTTGCAGAAGCATAACCCTGCAAATTATTGCCTTGTGGTATGATAATGCAAACATTGTGACCAATATACCATCCAAATTAATGTGGAAGTAGTGATTTGGTGTAATAATTATTTTTCACTTAGGGTTAGCACGAAAAAAATAAATAAAAAAACACTTTTTGGTGGAGAGTAATTATGATGTGTAGTTCAGTACAGTATTGTTTTGTGTACATACTGCATAGCATATGTGGGGGAGTGAAGATGTAGGGTGAGTAGTTATGTAGGATATGTGAGGATGTGTTGAAAGATAATGGAGGTGTGTGTGTGTCACTGTAATAAAGTATGTGAAGATATAAAGAGAAGTAATGAATATGTATGGAAAATGTGTAGAAGGTACATATGTATGGAAAATGTGTAGAAGGTACATATGTATGGAAAATGTGTAGAAGGTACATATGTATGGAAAATGTGTAGAAGGTACATATGTATGGAAAATGTGTAGAAAGTACAGATGTGTTTGGTATGCAATGAATATGTGTTTTGTATTGAAGATGTGTTTTGTATTGAAGATGTGTGTTTGGCTGTATAGATGTCTGCTTAGTAGTAAAGCAGTATAGAAGAAGGCAGTGAAGATTTCATCTTGTTTTGTAATGATGAATTGTGGAAGGCAATGAAAATGTTTGGATGGTGGTATTGTGGTCTAGCTTTCATAATATATAGCCAACATGGAAGTAGAGATGTGAATTTGGGGGAAGAAGTGTAGATAATAAAGAAGTACAGTACAGTAGAAAGGAGAGAGTAAGAGTAGATAATAAAGAAGTACAGTACAGTAGAAAGGAGAGAGTAAGTGTAGATAATAAAGAAGTACAGTACAGTAGAAAGGAGAGAGTAAGTGTAGATAATAAAGAAGTACAGTACAGTAGAAAGGAGAGAGTAAGTGTAGATAATAAAAAGTACAGTACAGTAGAAAGGAGAGAGTAAGTGTAGATAATAAAGAAGTACAGTACAGTAGAAAGGAGAGAGTAAGTGTAGATAATAAAGAAGTACAGTACAGTAGAAAGGAGAGAGTAAGTGTAGATAATAAAGAAGTACAGTACAGCAGAAAGGAGAGAGTAAGTGTAGATAATAAAGAAGTACACTACAGTAGAAAGGAGAGAGTAAGTGTAGATAATAAAGAAGTACAGTACAGTAGAAAGGAGAGAGTAAGTGTAGATAATAAAGAAGTACAGTACAGTAGAAAGGAGATAGTGAAGATGTCTGATAGTGCATTGATAAGTAACAAGGACTGTGGATAGTGGAGATAATTATGTGCTCAGTATAATATATTGTATGCCATATTAGGAGATAAATAGAAAGATGGCTATATATTTTAGTATGCCCTTAGATAGCAGTGATAGTACCTGGCTGGCTAACACATGACACTAATGCCAATAACATTGTACCGTTATTAACACAATTATTCACAAACACACGTAAAAAATGTCCAAAGTTTGGGTGTTTTATGGTACGGTATATGTAATAATAATAATAATAATAATAATAATAATAATAATAATAATTTTCATATTAATAATAATAATAATAATAATTTTCATATTAATAATAATAATAATAATAATAATAATAATAATAATAATAATAATAATAATAATTTTCATATTAATAATAATAATAAAAATTGCACCATTATTGACACGTAATTTTTTTCCTAAATTTAGGTGTTTTATATATGTTATAATAATAATAATAATAATAATAATAACTTTGATTTAGGTCTTACTTACCTTGTAAAACTTCCAATAGTCTGCTCAGGTTAGGTCCTGGTAGTCTGCAATGGTTAAGATTAGGTTAGATTAGATTAGATTAGGTTAGGTTAGGTTGGGTAGGGTTAGGTTAGGTTATTTATGTATGGATAAAACATTAAATTTGCACAATAAAATGGATGTTAAAAATGAACTCATCACTTAAATGAAAAAAGTCTTAGAATGGTGTAAATAAATGGGTAATAAAGGTAGAAACACCATACACAATAACTATAATTCTTTCAATATTTACCGATAATAATAATCATAACAGTAGTTGAAGTAGTAATAATAATAGTAGTTATAATAATAATAAAAATGGTAGTAATAATAATAATGTGAAATGTAATACATTGAGGTGGTTTGGACATGTAGAGAGAATGCAAGGTGAAGAGTTTGTAAATAAGGTGTATGTAAGGTGAGGAGTTTGTAAATAAGGTGTATGTAAGGTGAGGAGTTTGTAAATAAGGTGTATGGAAGTGAAGTTGTGGGCTGTGATGTGAGAGGCAGACCACCAGTAAGATGGCAGAACAGAGTGGAAGAGTATGTAAAGGAGAGTAACATGAGAGGGAGTAGGGAGTAAGGAGAGAGTGTTGGAACAGAGTGGAAGAGTATGTAAAGGAAAGTAATGTGAGGGCCAGAGTACGGAGTAAGGAGGGAGTATGTAAAGGAGAGTAATATGAGTGGGAGGAGAGGGCTGGAACAAGTAAGGAGGGAGTGTTGGAACAGGGAAGACTGGAGACTTTTCTGCCGTGGCCACACCCTTGGGGGGAGTTCCCGGAAGGAGCGAGGCATCAGAGCTATAGATAGATAGATAGATATAGATAGATAGATAGATAGATAGATAGATAGATAAATAGATCATAATGTATTATTACAGAATAACTGGGTTTTCGGCTAGGCTTGAGCAGTATCACCACATTAGGTTAGGTCCTGGAAATTTGCCCAGGTCATTTTATGATAGTTTACACTGGTTATACCCGGTAGTTTGCCCAGGTTAGGTCCCGGTAGTTTGCCCAGGTTAGGTCTCGGTAGTCTGCCCAGGTTAGGTCCCGGTAGTTTGCCCAGGTTAGGTCCCGGTAGTTTGCCCAGGTTAGGTCCCGGTAGTCTGCTGTGGTCTAGGCTAGGTTAGGTCAGGTAAGACTAGTTTCCAAATCATGTTTGTAAACGGGGCATATCTCGAAAACGAGGCATTTCCGAGAGAAACACCATAGATGAAAAGTGTCTTAGAATGGTCCAAAATAGTGGGTAATGATACTAATATATACAATATAGTGAACCCAGGTTTTCTGTAAATTTACCCATAATAATTCTTCTACATAAATACCTTGGTGTAGTCATTGTAATCCTCCTCCTGTAAATCCTCGTATGTAAATCTTCGTATGTAAATCCTTCTTCTGTAATCCCACTTCTGAAATAAATAAATTTAACGTTAATTAATTTATTTCTTGTTAATTAAATCCTTTATCAATAAAAATCCCCTTATTTCTCCAATTTGCCCTTATTTATATACCCTTAAAATAACAGTGAGCCCTTAAAAATAATAAAACAAAGTCATTCCAATATTTATGGTAACATTTTAGCACAGCCATTATTATCCACCCTTCTTTAAACCCTTCAAAATTCCCTTATTTCACCAACTTACCCTTATTTATGTCCCTTCACCATTAACTGTATACCCTTAATATAATCTTGAGCCCTTAAAATATCCTTAAATGCCCTTAAAATGCAAATAAATACTAAAATATTCCCCTGCCAGGCTTTGAGCTTCACAGAGGTAAACAAACTGAGGCGTCAGTGTTGCCAGTGATGATCTGAGGCGTCAGTGTTGCCAGTGATGATGATGACTGTGTGTCACCTTTACAACGGTACTCTCTCACTGTCTATCCTTCTTCCTATCATTATCTTCCTATCCTATTCTGTACTACCTCCAGTCTATTCAATGTTGTTCCTATCCTATTCTGTACTACCTCCAGTCTATTCAATGTTGTTCCTATCCTATTCTGTACTACCTCCAGTTTATTCAATGTTGTTCCTATCCTATGTATGTGTGTATGTATGTATGTATGTATGAATGTACTTATTAGCCATACACCTTACCACACTTCCTACCTTTCCATACACCTTGTCACACTTCCTACCTTTCCATACACCTTATCACACTTCCTACCTTTCCATACACCTTACCACACTTCCTACCTTTCCATACACCTTGACACACTTCCTACCTTTCCATACACCTTGCCACACTTCCTACCTTTCCATACACCTTATCACACTTCCTACCTTTCCATACACCTTGACACACTTCCTACCTTTCCATACACCTTGACACACTTCCTACCTTTCCATACACCTTATCACACTTCCTACCTTACCACACTTCCTACCTTTCCATACACCTTATCACACTTCCTACCTTTCCATACACCTTGACACACTTCCTACCTTTCCATACACCTTGTCACACTTCCTACCTTTCCATACACCTTGTCACACTTCCTACCTTTCCATACACCTTACACTACTTCATACTTATTAGCTCTACACCTTGACACACTTCCTATTCTTCCTATCACACCCTTTCTCATCCACAATTATTCCTAAGTATCTATATATTGTGTCCTTTCAATCCCATTTCCACCCAGTCTCCACGTACTACCTATATCCCGGTCATCCCCATCTTATCACTCCCAAACTTGACATTAAAATCATTCCCATACTCTGTAATTACATCAAGTATTCTCCACAGAACCTCACCTAGCTGTCTCTCTCACCTGTCTCTCTCACCCGTCTCTCTCACCTGTCTCTCTCACCTGTTTCTCTCACCTGTCTCTCACCTGTCTCTCTCACCTGTCTCTCTCATAATCACATCATCTGCATATAACAAAATATTCACTACATACTCCCCTATTACCTACATTTTTCCTCAGTCTTCTACATTTCCTATTACTCTCTTTCCTCTTCTTCCTCACATTCTCATTATCTTTATTCCACCAACTCTTCAACAAACTTCTTTTATTTCTATTCCTTACCCTTCCTATCCTTTTCTCACCCACCTCTGTCACTTTCCTAACCAGGGAATCATTCAGTTCATCCACTCCTCCATCCATAGTCCATTCCATACTCCTCAAATCACACTTATACAAATCTATCCTTCTCTCTTATGGTTAGTCATCAAATCTATCCTTCTCTCTTATGGTTAGTTATCAAATCTATCCTTCTCTCTTATGGTTACTCATCAAATCTATCCTTCTCTCTTATGGTTAGTCATCAAATCTATCCTTCTCTCTTATGGTTAGTCAACAAATCTATCCTTCTCTCTTATGGTTAGTCATCAAATCTATCCTTCTCTCTTCATCCATCCACATATACTGTATTTTCCCGTGTGTGTATTTTCCCATGGATAATTATTTCATTTTCCCATGTGTGTATTTTATTTCCATGTGCATATTCTCATGTGCGTATTTTTATGTGCGTATTCTTTTCACATGTGTATTTTCATGTATTTATTTTATTCATGTGCGTATTCTCATGTATTTATTTTATTCATGTGCGTATTCTCATGTACGTATTCTCATGTACGTATTGTCATGTACAGCTCCGGACTGATCAATGGTCCACACTTCTTCCACCCTTGCCTTGGTGTGGGCCTCAACGGATATGGTATCACTGACAGGTGGAGGGGGGAGGGGAGAAATGTGGGCGGAGTTATATAGGGGGGGTAGCGTTACCAATGTTGAGCCATCCAGAAATTTGAATCCCGAACCACTTGTGATCATGGATGTGAACCACTCACTTGAAGGTGGTAGGAGAGGAGGGGTTGGGTTGGGGAGAGAGGGGTAAAGCTTCACCAGTGATCGAGATGGAGAGAATTATTGGATCAAGTAGCTAAATGTTTTCTTCTGTAATCTAAATCCAACTCTGATGCTGCATTCCATGGGATATTCTTTATTATTTGAAATGAATCCAGATTTTACCTAATATAATTAACACGACACCAGTTTTTTATGACTAATATATCAAGCGATGCACCACCTACCCAGTGTTAAGTTACATTTCAAGTAAATCCTTTATTTTTATCCTGTATCATTTATGACATTTTCTAAGAAACGTCTATTGTGTAACTGGTTACCAAAGGATAATAGTTATAGTGTAAGATGTTAATTACCTAATAACTACTCCATCTGTTCTTCCTCACCCCGTCCTCCCTTATTCAATTCACTGTTTCCTCTCCCTCCATCCCAGCATTCCTTGCTCTCCATCTTACCACCACTACCATCATTCTGTGTGTTGCTGCATAATCTGTTAATGCGCAAACACGACCACAATAGAAATAAAAGTGATATTTGGTATGCAAATACAATCCGTTATATATGACGAATATATTTATTACCTTTATTTATTTATCTGAGGTCAACATCTAGGCCAGCCATTCAGACGCCCAGTATAGTGAACCAATCACAAGATTTAGAGGATATTGTGTCACAACTATTGTTATTACTAATTAAAACAGGGAAAAATTGAAATCAGACATTTATTGGTTATTGTTTACATCTCCACAAGGCCTCGTCACGAAGCATTCAAACCCATAATCCAACTGGGTCTGTAGGCACCACACTGTAATTATAATAACCACAATTATTATAACTGTTAACTTATTATAACCTGAAGTTTATACTTCGACCTCACGTTTGCATTAAGCATGTGTAATGTTTGTTTTGTTTTCTTATTATTATTATAAGCACCGATATATGTATTGCTTTAGACCCTTAGCCACGATGATATACAGTATATACACTATTTATATACACTTCTATGAAGATATTAAGGCTTGAAATACTGTAGATTACATATTTCATTTTATTACTCATCAATTTGTTGCTAGTATCGTGTTCAACCACCCTCCTTCTCAATGACAGCCTGCAGTCGCTCGGGCATTGAGGCACCGTGCCTCCTCACTGTATAATATATATGGTTTTCCCCGAAAAATCTCCCACTGTGTTCTGGTGTGACGTAACAAATCTGCTGTGGTTCTCTGTCGTTCTGGCTCCCACGTGTTAACGATAGAACCTCATAGATTTTCTATAGGGTTCATATCGCAGTCTTAAATAGACAAATCTATCACCTGCAAATAATCATGAGCAGTAAACCATTCTTGAACTTTCCTCGCCATATGGATAGGGCATCGGTCGTGTATAGGACAGATAAGGGTGAGTAGTTGAAAAGATATTAAAAACATTTAGAATATGTGCTTCATTATATTGCATTTGATCGATCTATTAAATAAAGACACTGTCTATTGTTCACCCCCGTAGAGAGATACTGATTATAATTATTATCCTTTGGATATTAAGCAACAAATAACGGAGCTGAGACAATTAATTTTCTGTCTTCAGCTTAACCTGTATTCTTTTCACCCCTCATGCTGGCAGTCCCCCTCTTTATCACCTCTTCTCGCCGTAAAATAAATAAATTTCTACCTATATTTTTCAAGTAACTGGCAACCTCACACAACCTCCTCTCACCTGTCTTCTCTCTCTCTCACGTCCCCTTCCTTCCTTGCCTTCTGTAGTATTTTTTATCTTTTGTTTCTCATATTTTTAACCTTCTCATTCGTTCTTTGAAAGTTTTAATGACATAGGCCTTTCTCCCTTATCACCCATTGTCCTTCAAATTTATGCAAGCAAAAGGATATGATAATAGTTATGTAGAATATATATATATATATATATATATATATATATATATATATATATATATATATATGAAATGAGAGAGAAAGAAGGGGGGGGGGGGGGGGGTTATGGAGGGGCTGGTGGAGGAAGAGAGAACAAGAGACGCCAATAGCCGTGGCTGTAGAGACGTTTTCTTGAAGATTTATGGTTGACTTTGGGCGAAGGAACTAATGGAGATGGAGTTCACATTAACAAACCTATATAATTAAGTATTGAATTTTATCATTGTCATCATAATATTATTATTTTCTACTCTCATCTGTAGGCTAATTAAGTATTGTTCGATATCAGCAGAACTGTAATGACATCAGATGGGATGGGTGACTATAAAACTTGGACATATGTAATGAAATGGCTATACTCAATGGTAAATGTGTTTCAACAATAATGAATATATTAAACAAAATTATGAGAACCACAATTATCCATATATTATATGTGAAAAGAATAATATTCTGTGGAACGGAATGAGACAATCGAATCTCTCCTGAAGAATATAGGCTTATTTCTGGTGAAGTGAAGGTTCGAGTCATGTGAACCACAGTTCCCTTTACACACACACACACACACACACCAATCCCACATCTTGTAGCTTTCGCAGGCTTACCAACCTAACACACGGGGGGGGAAATAACTTGTTCTACGTTACATATAGTGTATTATTGGATTACAAGTAAATTTCTGGCCATAACAAGGAAATCATTAACACGTAGACAAAGCAGAATAAAGCTAGTTACTATTTGTGAAACATATGATAATCAGTGGTGACAACCTATGAGATGTCAGCCTTCATAACCCTACACATTTCTAATGACGAGTATTTATGTGCACACAATAATATAAAGGATTAATTCAATAGAAGACTACCATCAGCATCTTGCTATTACTTTTAATACTAACTTTATAAAGATATTATTGCACCTTGTATTCCACAATATTTATATAATAAAACTCTTAATAGTGACAACATTAAAGTAAAATACAATATACAGAAATACAAATTCCAGTTCCATTTCTATAAAGCATTACATATTTGTCTTCCATTCTTCTTAGTGTTTAAAATTATGAATTTAGATGCGGCCTATAGGCCTATATATTACGTCTAGTTATCACCCACAAGACTTAATTATTAATGTTGGCAATCTTGCAAACCAATGTATTTTGAGGGCCAGAACTGTTACATATTATTCTCCCGACAAAGAGAATATATATGTTTGTCACCTTTGATTCTCCAGGTTTAATAAAAACAGTGGATTATCAGTAAATTTTTACTTAATAATTTGGTTATGGGTGATAAGAGAGAAAAGCTTATGTCATTAAAACTTTCAAAGAACGAATGAGAAGGTTAAAAATATGAGAAACAAAGATAAAAAATACTACAGAAGGCAAGGAAGGAAGGGGACGTGAGAGAGAGAGAAGACAGGTGAGAGGAGGTTGTGTGAGGTTGCCAGTTACTTGAAAAATATAGGTAGAAATTTATTTATTTTACGGCGAGAAGAGGTGATAAAGAGGGGGACTGCCAGCATGAGGGGTGAAAAGAATACAGGTAAAGCTAAAGACAGAAAATTAATTGTCTCAGCTCCGTTATTTGTTGCTTAATATCCAAAGGATAATAATTATAATCAGTATCTCTCTACGGGGGTGAACAATAGACAGTGTCTTTATTTAATAGATCGATCAAATGCAATATAATGAAGCACATATTCTAAATGTTTTTAATATCTTTTCAACTACTCACCCTTATCTGTCCTATACACGACCGATGCCCTATCCATATGGCGAGGAAAGTTCAAAAATGGTTTACTGCTCATGATTATTTGCAGGTGATAGATTTGTCTATTTAAGACTGCGATATGAACCCTATAGAAAATCTATGAGGTTCTATCGTTAACACGTGGGAGCCAGAACGACAGAGAACCACAGCAGATTTGTTACGTCACACCAGAACACAGTGGGAGATTTTTCGGGGAAAACCATATATATTATACAGTGAGGAGGCACGGTGCCTCAATGCCCGAGCGACTGCAGGCTGTCATTGAGAAGGAGGGTGGTTGAACACGATACTAGCAACAAATTGATGAGTAATAAAATGAAATATGTAATCTACAGTATTTCAAGCCTTAATATCTTCATAGAAGTGTATATAAATAGTGTATATACTGTATATCATCGTGGCTAAGGGTCTAAAGCAATACATATATCGGTGCTTATAATAATAATAAGAAAACAAAACAAACATTACACATGCTTAATGCAAACGTGAGGTTGAAGTATAAACTTCAGGTTATAATAAGTTAACAGTTATTATAATTGTGGTTATTATAATTACAGTGTGGTGCCTACAGACCCAGTTGGATTATGGGTTTGAATGCTTCGTGACGAGGACTTGTGGAGATGTAAACAATAACCATTAAAATTCTGATTTCAATTTTTCCCTGTTTTAATTAGTAATAACAATAGTTGTGACACAATATCCTCTAAATCTTGTGATTGGTTCACTATACTGGGCGTCTGAATGGCTGGCCTAGATGTTGACCTCAGATAAATAAATAAAGGTAATAAATATATTCGTCATATATAACGGATTGTATTTGCATACCAAATATCACTTTTATTTCTATTGTGGTCGTGTTTGCGCATTAACAGATTATGCAGCAACACACAGAATGATGGTAGTGGTGGTAAGATGGAGAGCAAGGAATGCTGGGATGGAGGGAGAGGAAACAGTGAATTGAATAAGGGAGGACGGGGTGAGGAAGAACAGATGGAGTAGTTATTAGGTAATTAACATCTTACACTATAACTATTATCCTTTGGTAACCAGTTACACAATAAACGTTTCTTAGAAAATGTCATAAATGATACAGGATAAAATAAAGGATTTACTTGAAATGTAACTTAACACTGGGTAGGTGGTGCATCGCTTGATATATTAGTCATCAAAAACTGGTGTCGTGTTAATTATATTAGGTAAAATCTGGATTCATTTCAAATAATAAAAAATATCCCATGGAATGCAGCATCAGAGTTGGATTTAGATTACAGAAGAAAACATTTAGCTACTTGATCCAATAATTCTCTCCATCTCGATCACTGGTGAAGCTTTACCCCTCTCTCCCCAACCCAACCCCTCCTCTCCTACCACCTTCAAGTGAGTGGTTCACATCCATGATCACAAGTGGTTCGGGATTCAAATTTCTGGATGGCTCAACATTGGTAACGCTACCCCCCCCTATATAACTCCGCCCACATTTCTCCCCTCCCCCCTCCACCTGTCAGTGATACCATATCCGTTGAGGCCCACACCAAGGCAAGGGTGGAAGAAGTGTGGACCATTGATCAGTCCGGAGCTGTACTTGTATGTACCTGAAAATGATGTACCTTTGTTTGACGCCTTTGGCGTAATAAATTAATTAAATAATCTCTATCTCTTTCCTTCCTCACTCTCCATCTCTCTCACTCTCTCTCTCTCTCTTTCTCTCACTCTCTCTTTCTCTCTATCTTTATTTGGTCGTAGAGATAATATTTCATGTGCGATATTTCTTTTATGACACACATACACACACACACACAAATATTCTCTCTCTCTCTCTCTCTCTCTCTCTCTCTCTCTCTCTCTCTCTCTCTCTCTCTCTCTCTCTCTCTCTCTCTCTCTCTCTCTCTCTCTCTCTCTCTCTCTCTCTCACATACATACATACATACATACATATATACATACATACTAACATACATACATACATACATACACACAAACACACACACAAATATTCTCTCTCTCTCTCTTTCTCTCTCTCACACACATACATACATACATACATACATACATACATACATACATACATATATACATATATACATACATACATACACACACACAAATATTTTCTCTCTCTCTCTTTCTTTCTCTTTCTCACATACATATTTTCTCTTTCTCTCTCTCTCTCTCTCTCTCACACACACACACATAATCTTTCTCTTTCTCTCTCTTATTCTCTTAAACATACATACATACATACAGAAATATTCACTCTCTCTCTCTCTTTCTCTCTCTTTCTCTTTCTCTCTCTTTCTTTCTTTCTTTCACTCAATCTCTCTTTCACACACATTTTTTTTCTTTCTCTCACACACACACTATCTCTCTCTCTCATACATATATACATACATACATACACACATACACACACACGCAAATATTCTCTCTCTCTCTTTTTTTCTCTCTCTTCCTTTCTCTCTCTCTTTAATGAAAAAATTATAATTTTCTTATAAAAATTATAATTATTTTAATAAAAGTAGGAAAATATATTCGTATTTTTTCTTTAATTCTTTTACTACGTTATAAATATTCGTTATAGAGATTATTATATACTTTTTTATAATATAAAATTTTACGCTCTTTCTAATGGTAAAAATGCCATTATTATACGACTAATGGTTACTGAGATAATAATGGTTTTAATAGAATTATTTTAATATTATTATGCACAATTTAAAAAAAATATTATCATTATTTATATTATATCATTATAAATATTCGTTATAGAAATTATTATATATTTTGTTATAATGTAAAAGTTTACGCTCTTTCTAATGGTAAAAACGGATTAATTATACGATTAATGGTTATTGAGATAATAATGGTTTTATTAAAAAAAATATATATAATAATACAAAAAATAATATCAATAATAATAATGAGAGTGAGTGAGAAAGAAAGAGATAAAGAGAGAGAGAGTGAGAGAGAGAGAGAGTGAGAGAGAGAGAGAGAGAGAGAGAGAGAGAGAGAATGTGTGTGTGAAATAGATAGATAGATAGAGAGAGAGAAAGAGAGAGAGAGAGAGTGTGTGAGAGAGAGTGATAGATCGATAGAGTGAGAGAGAGAGAGAGAAAGAGAGAGAAAGAGAGAGAAAGAGAGAGAGAGAGAAATAGAGATAATTCTAATATTCACATTAATATCAATAAAAAAATTCTCTTTCATTTAAGAGTTTATTGTGTGAAAACTCTCTCTCTCTCTCTCTCTCTCTCTCTCTCTCTCTCACACACACACGCACACATAGATACACACATATACTATCTCTCTCTCTCTCTCTCTCTCTCTCACACACACACACACACACGCACACATACATACACACATATACTATCTCTCTCTCTCTCTCTCTCTCTCTCTCTCTCTCTCTCTCACACACACACACACGCACACATACATACACACACTCTCTGACCTCAGTCGGGTCAAGACGGGTGACTGGCGCTCCTGCAGCAGCCAAGGTCAGCTGTTGACCAGTATCCACAACCTTCATACTCACCAGTCTTCACCAGTCATTTACGATACACAAGAAAAATAGAGTGACTTTTTATACAGCGCCACAAGTGACCGTATAAGAATGTATCAGTACACCACACACCAACTATACAAACAAACTCCGGCCACGTACTGGTCACCCTCCACTGGACGCTATCAACAAACTCAAACAGTGCAAGGTATTTCGTAACAGAAGCTGTTGGGGCGGCCGGCACCTACAAAAACGCATACCTGTGATTACGAAAAGAAGAAGAGAACCCAAATCAAAGCCAAAGAAACCATACAAACACTTTGAAATTCCACGGCTATGGTATAACCTTCCATCAGTGCTTCTCTCCAATGTGACATCCTTAAACAACAAACTAGATGAAGTGATAACTACAGTGAAGTCAGTGAACCCAGACATAGTGGCAATTACTGAAGCATGGCAAGTGGTCCCTGAAATATGTGTTATTGAAAACTATCAATTGTTTCACCAGTTAAGGACAGAGCGTAGAGGTGGTGGTTTGGTCATGTTCACCCGTGAGAACCTGTCCCCATGTAGCCTAGGTGTAGAAGTCCCCAGGGAGATAGAGGCTTTGTGGGTTAAAATCACACCTCCATGTCATCCTCGCCACACCGCAGCAGTCATCCTCTGCCTGGCCTACCACCCCCCACGCTCCCCTACGGGTCCACTACTCATCGACCACATCATCACCACTGCTGACACTTTGAAAGTTAGATTACCCTCCAGCAAATTCATCATCTGTGGTGACTTCAATGAACTTGATGTGGGAGACATACTCGACCATCTCAGCCTGTGTCAAGTAGTGGATTTCCCCACTCACGGCCAAAACACCCTGGACCTGATAATGTCCGACATGACTGACCTGTACCTTCCACCACAGCCACTCCCTCCCATGGGACGCAGCCCTCACTCATCAGTACTGTGGTCCCCAACCCCCACCACCTCCCTACCACCTGTATGTACAGTCACCACCTATAGACCACTTACTGACTCAGCATTAAGACAATTTGGTCAGTGGGTGACAACATATCCATGGAATGAAGTCACTACACCTGAAGATGTCAACACCAAGTGGGAAAATTATCACTCTTCAGTTATGGAGGCTTACCATCATTTCTTTCCCTCCAAAACATCCAAGAAACATCCCTCTGACCTTCCATGGATCACCCCTAGACTAAAACGCCTCCTAGAATTGCGCAACCAGGCATTCTACACCAACAACCACCTGTATAAACAACTGAGGAACCAAATAATCAGAGAAATTCGTGAGGTAAAGAAGTCCTATTACCCCACCAAGGTGCACCATCTCCTCCAAAACAACTCCAGTCAGTGGTACACCAAGATAAAAACCCTCTGTGGTCTGGGAAAGAATTCTAAACCCCTCCATTTCCTCACTGGTGTGTCAGATGAGGAAGCAGCTGAGCAAATAAACACCCACTTTGCCACCATTTGTCAAAGCCTTCCTCCTCTCAATCTCTCTCTCCTACCAGCTTACCTTCCCTCCTCCTCTCCTCCTACTATCGAAATATTTCAAGTTGCCAAAAAATTGCTAAGTCTCAAATCAAAAAAATCCACCACTCCACTTGACTTACCCATCAAAATTTACAAAGAGTTTTCCCCTGAACTTGCAGTACCCATCACTTCAATAATTAATGCCTCCCTTAGACAAAGCAAATGCCCAACAGAGTGGAAAACCTCTTTTATAACACCCATCCCTAAGTTGCCAAACCCTCCCACACTAAATGATCTTAGACCAATTGCTATTACCCCTGTTCCTAGTCTCATCTGTGAAGATTTTATATTCAACTGGGCATATGATACCATCAGTAATTACATTGACTTGCAACAATTTGGCAACATGAAATCTACCTCTACCACTCATTGCCTTGTCAGCCTGCTTGACTTCATCTATCAGAACTTAGACAAACGCAAAACATCTCTTGCTTTAGCCTTCATAGACTTTCGGAAGGCCTTTGATCTAGTGGATCACACCACAGTGATAAAAAAAGGGCTTAAATTAGGTCTCCCTGGATATCTTGTGGCATGGTTGTGTGACTTTCTGTGTGAGAGACAGCAGGTCACACGGTATCAAAATCACACCTCCACCTCTCGAAACCTGACCTCTGGCATCCCCCAAGGAACAAAAATGGGCCCTCTTTGCTTTATGCTACTAATTAACGACGCCCTCACTGACACACCACACCGCTGGAAGTATGTGGATGACTCTACAGTAGGAGTCACTATTAACAATGACTCTCCTGATTACAGTCATCTACAGAATATCCTCGACCACCTGCAATCCTGGACCAGAGAAAATAGTGTCACCATCAACCAAAACAAGAGTGTAGTGATGCACATCAGTACATCCACCACTCCAGTACCACCACCTAATGTCACTATTGGCTCTCACTCACTACAGCTGGTTGAGTCAACTAAACTTCTGGGAGTCACCATTGACAATAAACTGGATTGGAAGCAACACATCACCACCATCATCAAGGCAACCACCTACAGACTCTACATGCTAAAAACAATGAAGTCCCTGGGTGCCCTACATCAACAACTCAGGGATATATATACTACTTTCATCCTACCCAAGTTGACCTACTCATCTCCAGCCTTCTCATCATCACTAACCATCACACAACAACGCAGGCTGGAGAGGGTACAAAAGAGAGCCTGTAGAGTCATATTGGGGGTCACCTACACTACCTACGACCAGGCTCTAATCTCCCTTAAGCTACCCTCACTGACAGAAAGACACCACCGTGACCTTCAGACCTTTGGTGAAAAGTTGCTGCTACACCCCAGACTCCGTCCACTTCTACCCCCCACCCTCCCCCCTCCATCTAGGGCAGCCCGTCACTATAATAAATTGAAACCCATCAAAGCGAGAACGGACAGATACAAAAATAGTCCTATCCCTACCATCACTAATATAATAAATAAGTAATCATCCACTCTATTCATTCATGTATCATCTTTGTATATATATTACACATCTCACCCTATTCATCCATTATGTCCATTATATCAATTTATTATGTATGTATATTTTCAGCCTCAGGGCTGCACTCTGTCCAATAAACCGTTTATTATTATTAATTATTTTTTATATACTATCTCTCTCTCTCTCTCACCCGTGTGGACCGTAAGGTCTGTTGTGGTCTGTGATTCTATGTAACTCTAACTCTCTCTCTCTCTCTCTCTTTCTTTCTTTCTCACACACGCACACATACATACACACATATACTATCTCTCTCTCTCTCTTTCTCTTTTTTTTTCTCTCATACATACATACACTCTTTCTCTCTCTATCTATCTATTTCTCTCTCTCTCTCTCTCTCTCTCTCTCTCTCTCTCTCTCTCTCTCTCTCTCTCTTATTAGACATGGGGAGAGCGAACTTTGCAGGTCTTGGTGAAGGCGTTGCTGAAGTGGAACTAGAGGAGGGAGAGAGTGCTGATGATCTGTGGAGGTCATTCTTGTCTTCCTTCATGGAGCTTCAGTCGTGCTTTATTCCTCTGAAGGGAACAGGTCAGAAGTTCATTCAACCGAAGTGGTTTAATCGGGAAATCCGTAACCTACTAAGGGAGAGGAGAACAGCATACCGTCGAGCGAAGACATCTGGGGACTTTGACGATCATAGAAGACTGAATCAAAATGTGAAGTCCAAAATAAGGGCGGCTAAGCGTGCTGAGGAGGTCCGTGTGGCTAGACTCTGCA
Source organism: Petrolisthes manimaculis (assembly GCA_034508575.1). Taxonomy (NCBI): domain Eukaryota; kingdom Metazoa; phylum Arthropoda; class Malacostraca; order Decapoda; family Porcellanidae; genus Petrolisthes; species Petrolisthes manimaculis. The sequence goes on along the minus strand of JAWZYT010003098.1, from coordinate 61,642 downwards.
AAGAGAACCCCAAGGAGTTTTTCAGTTATGTGAATGGCCGTAAACCAATCCGACGCAGGATCGGTCCCTTGGTGAATGAGGATGGAGCATTGATGCACTCTGATGCAGAAAATGCTAACCTCTTAAATGAATACTTCTCTTCAGTGTTCTCTGAGGAGAGCGGTCTCATTCCCGTACCTTTGGACTTCTCCAGTGAGAAGTTGGAGTCAATGGTCTTCACCCGAGAAGAAATTGAGAGAAAATTAATCGAATTAAAGGCAAACAAGTCCCCCGGTCCGGATAGGTTCTTACCTAGAGTGTTGAAAGAAGTGCATGGTGAAGTATCACGGCACCTGTGCATGGTCTTCAACAGGGTATTTCAGACTGGATGCATTCCTAGAGACTGGCGTGAGGCAGAGGTGACTCCTATCTTCAAGAAGGGAGATGCTAGCCAACCGTCAAACTACAGACCCATCAGTTTAACCTCGATAGTCTGTAAACTCATGAAGAGCATCATGGTGGACAAAATAACAGCACACTTAGAATCAAATTTGCTACTGAGGGGTTCCCAGCATGGGTTCCGGCAGCACCGGTCATGCCTCACAAATCTGGTGGAATTCTTCCATTTTGTTTTCAGTGAGCATGATCAGGATAAAGCGGTCGATGTTGTCTACTTAGACTTCCAGAAAGCCTTTGATAAGGTACCCCACCGCCGCCTCCTTCGGAAAGTGCGTGCACTGGGCATAGACGGAAATGTGGCAAATTGGATAGAGAACTGGCTAAGTGACAGACGGCAGCGGGTAGTAGTGAATGGACAGGCTTCAGAGTGGGTTCCCGTTACTAGCGGTGTTCCCCAAGGTTCTGTTCTGGGACCACTACTGTTTATCATCTATGTTAATGATATAGATGGTGACATGGTTGCCAAGATTTCCAAATTCGCCGATGATACTAAGCTTGGTATGAATGTCGCGAAAGAAGGAAATACTACCCGCTTACAAGAAGATCTTAGGAAGATCGGGGAGTGGTCTGACACGTGGCAAATGCCATTTAACGTGAACAAATGCAAAGTTATGCATATAGGCCACAGAAACCCCCGAACAGAGTATACCCTTAAGGGCAATGCTCTCGTAAACACTGATACTGAGAAAGACTTGGGTGTAACTATCACTAGTGACCTCAAGTTCTCAAAGCAGTGTATTGAGGCAGAGAAGAAAGCCCAAAGGATGTTAGGGTACATAAAGTGACAGTTTGGATACCGGAACAAGGAGATAGTACTTTGTCTGTACAATTCCCTTGTCCGACCGCACCTGGAGTATGCAGTCCAATTTTGGAGTCCCTCTTACCGAAAGGATATCGCAAGATTGGAACGAGTGCAAGCCAGGGCAACCAAACATATACCCTCCCTTAGACACAAGAGCTATGAAGATCGGTTGGTAGAACTCAACCTGTTCTCTTTGAAACTCGGAGACTGCGTGGTCAGCTTATCGAAGTGTTTAAAATACTACGAGGCTTTGACAATGTAGACTACAGGGACATTTTCCAACTCAGTGAGGGCACAACCAGGAATCATGGCTACAAACTTGAACTGAAGCGATACAACCGTGATCAGTGTGGTAAATTCTTTACATACAGCATCTGCGGTACTTGGAATGCGCTTCCTGCT
>JAWZYT010003098.1:40000-50000 GCA_034508575.1 Petrolisthes manimaculis | reverse complement strand
TAAAGATAGATAAATAAAGATAGATAGATAAAGATAGATATATAAAGATAGACAGATAAAGATAGATAGATAAAGATAGATGGATAAAGATAGATAGATAAAGATAGATAGACAAAGATAGATAGATAAAGATAGACAGATAAAGATAGATAGATAAGATAGATAGATAAAGATAGACAGATAAAGATAGACAAATAAAGATACACTGATAAAGATAGACAGATAAGATAGATGGATAAAGATAGATAAATAAAGATAGATAGATAAAGATAGACTGATAATGATAGACAGATAAAGATAGATAGATAAAGATAGATAGATAAAGATAAAGATAGATAGATAAAGATAGATAGATAAAGATAAAAATAAATACACACACACTCTCTCTCACTACACATGCGTGTGAGAGAGAAAGAGAATGTGTGCATGTATGAGTGTGTATGAATGTATGTATGTGTGTATGAGAGAGAGTGTATGTATGTATGTATGTGTGAGAAAGATCGTTGGAGGAGGGGGAGGGGTGGGAAGGGAGGGGGAGGGGGAAGGGGGGAGATGAGTGGTAATAGTAGTAGTAGTAGTAGTAGTAGTAGTAGTAGTAGTAGTAGTAGTAGTAGTAGTGGTAGTAATAGTAGTAGTAGTAGTAGTAGTAGTAGTAGTAGTAGTAGTAGTAGAGAGAGAGAGAGAGAGAGGGATGCTTGTGTGTATTTGAAAAAAAAAAAAAAAAAAAAAAAAAAAAAAAAATATATATATATATATATATATATATGTGTGTGTGTGTGTGTGTGTGGTGTGTGTGTGTGTGTGTGTGTTAGAGAGAGAGAGAGAGAGAGAGAGAGAGAGAAATGTTGGCTCAAAATTAATGTTTGAATGGCAGTCCATAATGAGGTTACTGAGTTGACTACCCCTCCCCCTACCCCCCATTCACTCTACCCATACCCCCTCCCTCACACCCATGCCTCTACCACCACCCCTAACACCATACCCCCCACCCCTCCTCCCTACCCCCCATTCACTCTACCCATACCCCCTCCCTCACACCCATGCCTCTACCCCCCCTAACACCATACCCCCACCCCACTCCCCAAACACCCCCTTGATTATCGTATAATATACATACACACACACACACATACAATAATATACATACACACACACACACATACAATAATATACATACACACACACACATACAATAATATACATACACACACACACACATACAGTAATATACATACACACACACACACACATACAATAATATACATACACACACACACACATACAATAATATACATACACCACACACAACACATACAATAATATACTAATACACACACACACACATACAATAATATACATATACACACACACACACATATACTATAATCATTAATTCTTTATATCTAGACTCGGATACTAAGGGGCGCCCAAACCCTTAATTAAATTATATACAGTACTGCCCACATCACTTAATATATTTTCTAGATACGATTCTCTACCGCTAATTCCTTCTTTTCTCTTCATAATTATTGGCTGTCTCTCTATTTACTATTTACTATTTACTATTGACTGTTTCTATACTCTTTAATAAGTCTAGAATTCCTCTTTCTATCTCTTTTTTTTTTTTCATTGAAATCGTAAGAAAAATAATATTTTTCCTCAATGTTTTCTCCAGCTGAGCGAAAATATATATATATATATTGGTCAGAATTCCCTAGAATTTTATGTGGACTTTCCCCTTACATATGGCAACATTGTCTAAGCCCAAAATCCCCAGATCTCTGCTAGAAATGAGGAAATTCGTAGCCTGAAATTTCACTATGTAAATTTCGGAGATGAAAAAAATTCACCCTAAAAAAATGTTTTATTTATTATAGAAACTGACGTTATCAATTCTGGTCCTATATGCATATATCACGTGTAAAATGTTTCATTGACATAACGTAGAAACTCTTGGAGCTTTTCGCCACTGAAGGGGAAAAAGAAAGTATTGAGAAATCACGACTTTGTGATTTTGCATATTTGGGAAATCTAGGCTAGTTTCCCCTGTTATGTTTTCGTCTTCTATTATACCTAGAGTATAGAAAACAGAACTGGGTAGGGAGAAACAAAACTATTTGCATATAAGCCAGACATTAGGAAGCCTTTTCAAAGTAATATAGTTTGTTTTAATTGGAAAACGTTTATTGTAACATTCATATATATTTTATATGAAAAAGATTGAAATTATCATTAGTATTTTCTAGATTAAGTAATTCTTCTCATTGGTAAATAGATTATGATTATTAATATTGAATGATATGAAATTAAGTTTTTGCTTGGCATTAGATCAATAGATAGTTGTAGTAGTAGTAGTAGTAGTAGTAGTAGTAGTAGTAGTAGTAGTAGTACTAGTAGTAGTAGTAGTATTGCCAATTCAGGCTTTTGTTCTGGCTATACTTACGACTCTCTCTCTCTTTCTCTCTCACACACACATGTAAACAAAGAAACATTTGCAATGAAATGAAATGAAAATAATGCCCTTGAAAACGAATAATGTGTACTAAAAGTGAAATAGTAGTCTTAAAAATGATGTAGATTAAAGTGAAGTATAAAGGTGTGCAATATAGTAGATGAAATTGAAAATGACTCGAATGTGTAAATGCAGTGTTGCCATGGTGTTGTAGCCACCACTAGCCACCTCTAGCCCAAGTGTGAAGGGTAGAAGCAGTGTTACCAATGTTTTGTAGCCCAGTTTTGTAGCCCGAAGGTGAGTTGTGATTGGCTAAAATGGGGGGTGTTGGCGATTTTCGTCGAATATATATAAGGTCGTAAGCCGCCGGGGTGGTTGGTGGGGTGGGGGAGGATAAAACAAGGGCTTGGGGGGGGCCATTTTTTGGATTTAGAGGCGAAATAAAAAAAATTTTGGGCTTCTTCTCGACAGCCTAACCAAACCAAGCCTTATTTAACCTAACCTCTTCCTATTATAATTAGTAGTAGTAGTAGTAATATTAGTAGTAATAGTAATATTACCTAACCTAACCTAGACCACAGTAGACTACCAGGACCTAACCGGGGCATACTACCGGGACCTAACCGGGGCAGACTACCGGGACCTAACCTAACATAACAGGACCGGGACAGACTACCGGGACCTAACCGGGGCAGACTACCGGGACCTAACCTAACATAACAGGACCGGGACAGACTACCGGGACCTAACCGGGGCAGACTACCGGGACCTAACCTAACATAACAGGACCGGGACAGACTACCGGGACCTAACCGGGGCAGACTACCGGGACCTAACCTAACATAACAGAACCGGGACAGACTACCGGGACCTAACCGGGGCAGACTACCGGGACCTAACCTAACATAACAGAACCGGGACAGACTACCGGGACCTAACCGGGGCAGACTACCGGGACCTAACCTAACATAACAGGACCGGGACAGACTACCGGGACATAACCGGGGCAGACTACCGGGACCTAACCTAACATAACAGGACCGGGACAGACTACCGGGACCTAACCGGGGCAGACTACCGGGACCTAACCTAACATAACAGAACCGGGACAGACTACCGGGACCTAACCGGGGCAGACTACCGGGACCTAACCTAACATAACAGAACCGGGACAGACTACCGGGACCTAACCGGGGCAGACTACCGGGACCTAACCTAACCTAACCTAACCTAACCTAACCTAACCTACCGAGACCTAACCGGGGCAGACTACCGGGACCTAACCTAACATAACATAACCGTGACAGACTACCGGGACCTAACCGGGGCAGACTACCGGGACCTAACCTAACATAACAGGACCGTGACAGACTACCGGGACCTAACCGGGGCAAACTACCGGGACCTAACCTAACATAGCCTAACCGGGGCAGACTACCGGGACCTAACCTAACATAGCCTAACCGGGGCAGACTACTGGGACCTAACCTAACCTAACCTAACCTAACCTAACCTAACCTAACCTACCGAGACCTAACCGGGGCAGACTACCGGGACCTAACCTAACATAACAGAACCGGGACAGACTACCGGGACCTAACCGGGGCAGACTACCGGGACCTAACCTAACATAACAGGACCGGGACAGACTACCGGGACCTAACCGGGGCAAACTACCGGGACCTAACCTAACATAGCCTAACCGGGGCAGACTACCGGGACCTAACCTAACATAGCCTAACCGGGGCAGACTACTAGGACCTAACCTAACCTAACCTAACCTAACCTAACCTACCGAGACCTAACCGGGGCAGACTACCGGGACCTAACCTAACATAGCAGAACCGGGACAGACTACCGGGACCTAACCGGGGCAGACTACCGGGACCTAACCTAACATAACAGGACCGTGACAGACTACCGGGACCTAACCGGGGCAGACTACCGGGACCTAACCTAACATAACACAACCGGGACAGACTACCGGGACCTAACCTAACATAACAGGACCGTGACAGACTACCGGGACCTAACCGGGGCAGACTACCGGGACCTAACCTAACATAACAGGACCGGGACAGACTACCGGGACCTAACCGGGGCAGACTACCGGGACCTAACCTAACATAACAGGACCGTGACAGACTACCGGGACCTAACCGGGGCAAACTACCGGGACCTAACCTAACATAGCCTAACCGGGGCAGACTACCGGGACCTAACCTAACATAGCCTAACCGGGGCAGACTACTAGGACCTAACCTAACCTAACCTAACCTAACCTAACCTAACCTAACCTACCGAGACCTAACCGGGGCAGACTACCGGGACCTAACCTAACATAACAGAACCGGGACAGACTACCGGGACCTAACCGGGGCAGACTACCGGGACCTAACCTAACATAACAGGACCGGGACAGACTACCGGGACCTAACCGGGGCAGACTACCGGGACCTAACCTAACATAACAGGACCGGGACAGACTACCGGGACCTAACCGGGGCAGACTACCGGGACCTAACCTAACATAACAGGACCGGGACAGACTACCGGGACCTAACCGGGGCAAACTACCGGGACCTAACCTAACATAGCCTAACCGGGGCAGACTACCGGGACCTAACCTAACATAGCCTAACCGGGGCAGACTACTAGGACCTAACCTAACCTAACCTAACCTAACCTAACCTAACCTAACCTACCGAGACCTAACCGGGGCAGACTACCGGGACCTAACCTAACATAACAGAACCGGGACAGACTACCGGGACCTAACCGGGGCAGACTACCGGGACCTAACCTAACATAACAGGACCGGGACAGACTACCGGGACCTAACCGGGGCAGACTACCGGGACCTAACCTAACATAACAGAACCGGGACAGACTACCGGGACCTAACCGGGGCAGACTACCGGGACCTAACCTAACATAACAGGACCGTGACAGACTACCGGGACCTAACCGGGGCAAACTACCGGGACCTAACCTAACATAGCCTAACCGGGGCAGACTACCGGGACCTAACCTAACATAGCCTAACCGGGGCAGACTACTAGGACCTAACCTAACCTAACCTAACCTAACCTAACCTAACCTACCGAGACCTAACCGGGGCAGACTACCGGGACCTAACCTAACATAACAGAACCGGGACAGACTACCGGGACCTAACCGGGGCAGACTACCGGGACCTAACCTAACATAACAGGACCGGGACAGACTACCGGGACCTAACCGGGGCAGACTACCGGGACCTAACCTAACATAACAGAACCGGGACAGACTACCGGGACCTAACCGGGGCAGACTACCGGGACCTAACCTAACATAACAGGACCGGGACAGACTACCGGGACCTAACCGGGGCAGACTACCGGGACCTAACCTAACATAACAGAACCGGGACAGACTACCGGGACCTAACCGGGGCAGACTACCGGGACCTAACCTAACATAACAGGACCGGGACAGACTACCGGGACCTAACCTAACATAACAGGACCGGGACAGACTACCGGGACCTAACCGGGGCAGACTACCGGGACCTAACCTAACATAACAGAACCGGGACAGACTACCGGGACCTAACCGGGGCAGACTACCGGGACCTAACCTAACATAACAGAACCGGGACAGACTACCGGGACCTAACCGGGGCAAACTACCGGGACCTAACCTAACATAGCCTAACCGGGGCAGACTACCGGGACCTAACCTAACATAGCCTAACCGGGGCATACTACCGGGACCTAACCGGGGCAGACTACCGGGACCTAACCTAACATAGCCTAACCGGGGCATACTAACCTAACCTAACCTAACCTAACCTAACCTAACCTAACCTAACCTAACCTAACCTAACCTAACCAAACCTAACCTAACCTACCGAGACCTAACCGGGGCAAACTACCGGGACCTAACCTAACATAGCCTAACCGGGGCAGACTACCGGGACCTAACCGGGGCAGACTACCGGGACCTAACCTAACATAACAGAACCGGGACAGACTACCGGGACCTAACCGGGGCAGACTACCGGGACCTAACCTAACATAAAAGAACCGGGACAGACTACCGGGACCTAACCGGGGCAGACTACCGGGACCTAACCTAACATAGCCTAACCGTGGTATACTACCGGGACCTAACCTAACCTAACCTAACCTAACCCAACCCAACCTAACCTAACCTAACCTAACCTAACCTAACCTAACCCTTAACCTAACCTAACCTAACCTAACCCAACCCAACCTAACCTAACCTAACCTAACCTAACCCTTAACCTAACCTAACCTAACCTAACCTAACCCAACCTAACCTAACCCTTAACCTAACCTAACCTAACCTAACCTAACCTAACCCTTAACCTAACCTAACCTAACCTAACCTAACCCCTAACCTGCTGCCCCGCTGCCCCGCCGCCCCGCCCCGCTGCCCCGCCTTACTGCCCTGCCCCACTGCCCCGCCGCCGCCCGGCTGTCACCCCGCTGCCCCGCCGCCCCGCTGCCCTGCCGCCCCGCTGCCCTGCCACCCCGCTGCCCCGCCACCCTGCCCCACTGCCCCGCTGCCCCGACGCCCCGCTGCCCCGCTGTCCAGCCCCGCCGCCCCACTGCCCCGCCCCGCTGCCCCGACGCCCCGCTGCCCCGCCGCCCCGCCCCGCAACTGCCCCACTGCCCCGCCCCGCTGCCCCGCCGCCCCGCTGCCCCGCCCCGCTGCCCCGCATCCCGCTGCCCCGCCGCCCTGCTGCCCTGCCGCCCCGCTACCCCGCCTCGCAACTGCCCCGCATCCCCGCCCCGCTGCCCCGCTGCCCCGCCCCGCTGCCCCGATGCCCAGCCGCCCCGCTGCCACGCCGCCCCGCTGCCCCGCCCCGCAACTGCCCTTCTGCCCCGCTGCCCCTAACCTAACCTAACCTAACCTAACCCAACCTAACCTAACCTAACCTAACCTAACCCTTAACCCAACCTAACCTAACCCTTAACCTAACCTAACCTAACCTAACCTAACCCAACCTTGCCCAACCTAACCTAACCTAACCTAACCTAACCTAACCCTTAACCTAACCTAACCTAACCTAACCTAACCTAACCCTTAACCTAACCTAACCCAACCTAACCTAACCTAACCTAACCTAACCCTTAACCTAACCTAACCTAACCTAACCTAACCCCTAACCTGCTGCCCCGCTGCCCCGCCGCCCCGCCCCGCTGCCCCGCCCCACTGCCCTGCCCCACTGCCCCGCCGCCGCCCGGCTGTCACCCCGCTGCCCCGCCGCCCCGATGCCCTGCCGCCCCGCTGCCCCGCCACCCCGCTGCCCCGCCACCCTGCCCCACTGCCCCGCTGCCCCGACGCCCCGCTGTCCAGCCCCGCCGCCCCACTGCCCCGCCCCGCTGCCCCGCCGCCCCGCTGCCCCGCCGCCCCTCCCCGCAACTGCCCCACTGCCCCGCCCCGCTGCCCCGCCGCCCCGCTGCCCCGACGCCCCGCTGCCCCGACGCCCCGCTGCCCCGCCGCCCTGCCCCGTAACTGCCCCACTGCCCCGCCCCGCCGCCCCGCTGCCCCGACGCCCCGCTGCCCCGCCACCCCGCCCCGCTGCCCCGACGCCCTGCTGCCCCGCTGTCAAGCCCCTCCGCCCCGCTGCCCCGCCCCGCTGCCCCGCATCCCGCTGCCCCGCCGCCCTGCTGCCCCGCCGCCCCGCTACCCCGCCTCGCAACTGCCCCGCATCCCCGCCCCGCCCCGCTGCCCCGCCCCGCTGCCCCGATGCCCTGCCGCCCCGCTGCCACGCCGCCCCGCTGCCCCGCCCCGCAACTGCCCTGCCGCCCCGCTGCCCTTAACCTAACCTAACCTAACCTAACCCAACCTAACCTAACCTAACCTAACCTAACCTAACCTAACCTAACCTAACCCTTAACCTAACCTAACCTAACCTAACCTAACCCTTAACCTAACCTAACCCAACCTAACCTAACCTAACCTAACCTAACCTAACCTAACCTAACCTAACCCAACCTAACCTAACCTAACCTAACCTAACCCTTAACCTAACCTAACCTAACCTAACCTAACCCCTAACCTGCAGCCCCGCTGCCCCGCCGCCGGGCCCCGCTGCCCCGCCCCACTGCCCTGCCCCACTGCCCCGCCGCTGCCCGGCTGTCACCCCGCTGCCCCGCCGCCCCGCTGCCCTGCCGCCCCCGCTGCCCCGCCAACCCGCTGCCCCGCCACCCTGCCCCACTGCCCCGCTGCCCCGACGCCCCGCTGTCCAGCCCCGCCGCCCCACTTCCCCGCCCCGCTGCCCCGACGCCCCGCTGCCCCGCCGCCCCGCCCCGCAACTGCCCCACTGTCCCGCCCCGCTGCCCCGCCCCGCTGCCCCGCCGCGCCGCTGCCCCGACGCCCCGCTGCCCCGCCACCCCGCCCCGCAACTGCCCCACTGCCCCGCCCCGCTGCCCTGCCCCGCTGCCCCGACGCCCCGCTGCCCCGCCACCCCGCCCCGCTGCTCCGACGCCCTGCTGCCCCGTTGTCAAGCCCCGCCGCCCCACTGACCCACCCCGCTGCCCCGCATCCTGCTGCCCCGCCGCCCTGTTGCCCCGCCGCCCCGCTACCCCGCCTCGCAACTGCCCCGCCCCGCTGCCCCGCCCCGATGCCCTTCCGCCCCGCTGCCACGCCGCCCCGCTGCCCCGCCCCGCAACTGCCCTGCCGCCCCGCCCCACTGCCCTGCCGCCACGCCGCCCTGCCGCCCCGCTGCCCCGCCACCCCGCCCCGCTGCTCCGACGCCCTGCTGCCCCGCTGTCAAGCCCCGCCGCCCCACTGACCCACCCCGCTGCCCCGCATCCTGCTGCCCCGCCGCCCTGTTGCCCCGCCGCCCCGCTACCCCGCCTCGCAACTGCCCCGCATCCCCGCCCCGCCCCGCTGCCCCGCCCTGCTGCCCCGATGCCCTGCCGCCCCGCTGCCACGCCGCCCCGCTGCCCCGCCCCGCAACTGCCCTGCCGCCCCGCTGCCCCTAACCTAACCTAACCTAACCTAACCTAACCTAACCCAACCTAACCTAACCTAACCTAACCTAACCCTTAACCTAACCTAACCTAACCTAACCTAACCCTTAACCTAACCTAACCTAACCTAACCTAACCCTTAACCTAACCTAACCTAACCTAACCTAACCCTTAACCTAACCCAACCTAACCTAACCTAACCTAACCTAACCTAACCCTTAACCTAACCTAACCTAACCTAACCTAACCCTTAACCTAACCTAACCTAACCTAACCTAACCCTTAACCTAACCTAACCTAACCTAACCTAACCCTTAACCTAACCTAACCTAACCTAACCTAACCTAACCCTTAACCTAACCTAACCTAACCTAACCTAACCCTTAACCTAACCTAACCTAACCTAACCCTTAACCTAACCTAACCTAACCTAACCTAACCCTTAACCTAACCTAACCTAACCTGCTGCCCCACCGCCCCGCAACCCTGCCGCCCCTTCCCTCTGCCCCGCCCCACTGCCCTGCCCCGCTGCCCCACCGCCGCCCGGCTGTCGCACCGC